>WUQG02292491.1:0-19509 GCA_011317285.2 Androctonus mauritanicus | reverse complement strand
ACGTAATTTTCTAAGAGCTGTATAGTCGCTGCCATTGGGTGAAGATGGGAATTTTCGGATTGAAGGCCAGCTATTCACCCATATCCTCAGATACATTATATCAGATCACACTACACTATATTCCTTATTTAACATAGACATCATCGTTACTCTAGCGAACCTGAATGGGATGTTAGAGTAACAATGAATGAGATAAAACCAGATATTTGTTTTGGCTTTGTTTACGTAATCACCACTACAAATCTGCCTACGTCATAACACAAGTTTATAATAATAAAAATCTTTAAAATTGCAATAAAATGAATGATTTTTGGACAATCTATTGATCTGTGTGTTACTTTAGGCTTATTTGCCTGTTTTATTATTTTGTGATTACTTTCAGATAATTTTCTTTTTAAAATACAAACTTAGAAGTGTCGCGTATAAATGACGATTTATCTGCTTAGTTTATTGACTCGAAAACGTCACAGGATCAAAGTAATTAATGTATCACTTATTCTAATTTTTAGAAAACAAATGGGAATTAAAAAAAATTCTGCTAAGTTTTATAAGGATTTCTCGAGAATCGGGAATCCCGAAATAATAATAATTCTCGAGAATCGAGAATGAGATTTATTTTTAAATCTCGAGCACAATCACTAAATACATTATCTATTCATCATTGCCAGTATGTAAACTTTCATGTACTTTGTGCGCGACTGAACGTCTCTGCTATAGGAAGTAGTATACATTATGTATCAAAAGCGATGGATGTCATTTTTATTCACATTATTTCGTCATCGGAAAACACACGACGCATGAACTGTCAATGTAGTATTATACTTTAGCATATTTCGTGCAGCCATGACGAATACGCCTTTATATAGGTAAATTTGAAATAGTAAAATCAAATTCTACAAATAGTTTGAATACTAAAGATTTATAGAATTTTTCAAAACTGGTGTAATAGAATGAATTATAAACTTAAACTATTGCCAAATCGTAATTCCATTATATCAAACAGAAATACCATTCTTTGCTAATATTGTATAAGCTCACAGAGTCCTGTGTATAAGCAATACAAGAGCTGTGAACTTCATCTCTCTCCTTAAAATTCGAATTTAAACCCGTAAAAAAAAATTATCAAGTTCTGAATACGCATAGGCAATTCATTTACAATGAGGGCAATCACTTGGAACCGTACAGTTCAAACTGATGCCCTGGTATATCAATATTAAGGATTGAACAAAAAAGTTTTCCATAAAAGTGATTTTTAAAATGTTTTGAGATTCTAGTCTTCTTTTTAAAATATAAAAGTCCATTTGTTTACTCTCATACATTTGACAAATTCTTAATAGTAATATCAAAAATTCCAAGTATAATGGCTCTAACTCAGTTATCAGTAGAATGCTTGTTTCTATTGATATCTAAGGTTGTTCATGAAAAAAGTGTTTATAGATATGTAGGATAGAATTTCTTATAACAGCTAGAAGACTTTCACAAAACATTACACTATATTCTTTTAATAAAAATACAGTTTGGGTATTTTTATTTATCATCATTTCACAACTTTATAAACATTTTTTATATCGTTGTATAATAAAAACAATGAACTGGAATATAAATTTGCAACCTTCAACTACACTATTATTTAAGCAAATTTAAAAAAAGCAAACAAACAATCTGCTATAACAGAATAATCTTCAATACAAAATATAAATTCCAATATTTGATAATTATATTAAGAAAGTTTGAGAGATTGTGTTTAAAGACTATCAGATGAGATTTGAATAAGCACAGAACAGTTAGGCACAAGAAAGATTTATAAATGAATGATTCCAAAATTCAAGTTTAAATTTTACTTTTCTTTAAGTAAATTCAAATAAAAATATTAAATTACTGTTTTAAGTTAAAACTTTAACATTAGCCAAATTATGAGAGAAATAAAAAAATCAATAAACAGAAGCAATTTATTAGTTATTTCTATCAATGGCTCCTTTTATAAGATATTGTTTAAAGCATAATTAAAAAACAAGAAACCTTAGTTACTTTTGTATAAATTCATTGATCCTTGACAATTTTACATAATTTGCAATTGTTTTACAAAAATTACAAAAGCATTGATATAATGTAAATTTTTACATTAAAAAGAAATACTCTTAAAATGTAGATAAAAATGACTATCACATATTTTTATGGAATTGAGATTCTATCATTTTCAAATCTCTATAACTCTGCCATTCCATAACGTAGTTCTTCCAAATGCTCATTGATTCTCTCTATTACTTGCCTCAATCTAAATAATAATAAAAAATTTTTATATTTTGATTAAAAATTTCAAAAATAAAAAGAACATATATACTTCTGCTTTAAATCTAAGATTTCCATTTGCTGTTCTGCTTCATTTGGATGATCAATCACATTTTGTTTAGCTAGCTGTAGTTTTGCTGTCTGTAATGAATTTAAAATATTGGTAGTTTTAAAGTTGATAAATTTTAAGGAATCTCAATTTTTAGTTGAAAATAAGCAAATTATTATTATTTTTATAATTCAATTAATTTTTATATACACATTTTATTGAACACTTTCAAGTTAGTAAGAAAAATTAAAACAGATTAGTGAGATAAAATCAATCATTCTTTTAGATAATATTTCATAAAGTTAGGGGCATGTTATCCTTTTTAGTTATTTGACTAAGAAAAATTGTGATAATGACTAATAGCTCAGCAAAAATATCAGGATAAATATTTTTAAATACATAAGAATAACTTAATACCTTATAACAATACGAAAAATTAAAAAAGCACTACTTAGGCAGGTAGGTACAACAATGTAAATTACTTTTAATTACGAACATTTTCGGCATTCTATGTGCCATCATCAGGTAATACATTAAACATGGTTAAAGAATACTCGAACATGAACAGTTTATGAACATATACGATTTGAAATGGTTATTATAGCTATAAATGGATACATGGTGAAAAAAATAAATAAATAAAATAAATAGAAATATTACAGTGATTAATATAGTTGAAGATAAACACTTAAAGCCTAATAATAGTACATTAGCTCTGGTCTTGCTTTTATTTATTTATTTTTCACCATGTATCCATTTGTAGCTATAGTAACCATTTCAAATCATATATGTTCGAAAACTATTCACGTTCAAGTATTCTTTAACCGTGTTTAATGTATTATCTGATGATGGCGCCTAGAACACCAAAAACGTTCGTAATTAAAAGTAATTTACGTTGTTGTACCTGCCTAAGTAGTGCTTTTTAATTTTTCATATTATTTTTAAATTGTATTGTATTAATTTATACAATCAAATTTCCGAACAGAATTTATTTAATTTTAGCTGTACAATTCTTTGATTATCTGACTATTATTTCATTAAAAGCTTCAATAATAATTCACTTTATAACATTTTAAAATCACTCTTTTAGTATATGTGGTGAGCATCATTTATTACTCAGAATGGTATTAAAATTAATCTAACAAAATATTCTTAAAAATATTGATCAAAAGTAAAATTATGAAAAAGATTAAAATTTCATTTCCAGTTAGCTATCAGTTGGAAGTAATTAATGCTAAATGCTAAATCTGAATTTTAGAATAATGTAGGAAACTTATTATATTTAATATAACCAACTTAAAACTCTAGTTCAATTCTCATCCATTCATTTTACAAATTGACTTGGATGACTTCTTCAAAAAAAAATCAATACATGAAATATCAGGAGCACTATGGCAGGAACAAACATAATAAGACACTTGGAATCACTTGAAGAAGCGGTTTCGATTTTTTATTAAAATCATCAGCTTCCTTACATGGAATAAACTCAAATCAAACAAGAATCAAATTAGTAACTATAGTAACATTATAACACAAAAAATAATTTGTTTAATGTTACTATAGTTACTAATTTGATTCTTGTTTGATTTGAGTTTATTCCATGTAAGGAAGCTGATGATGATTTTAATAAAAAATCGAAAGCACTTCTTCAAGTGATTCCAAGTGTCTTATTATGTTTGTTCCTGCCATAGTGCTCCTGATATTTCATTAACAACTGTCTTGTCTACTATAATAAATATTGATATTAATGTAAAAATTATTCATTTTCTTTGATTTATACTTCTTAAATATATTTAACAAATAATGCAATTTCAAATCACTTAACTATATAATGATGATAAACTGTAATAAACGAATAAGAAATAATATGCAGTATACCCCGATTTCAGAGATACGTCAAAGTAAGTTATGAATCTTAATTTTTGTTAAATTTCCATAAAATGCTAATAAATTCATTAATTTACATTTTAGCAAAAAATACACTTATGGCTTTAAATTTTCTTATCTATTGTTAAAAACAGGTCCATGAATTTCAGTTATATTATAAATATAATATATATTTTAATATGAACTACAAAAGTTTAATATGAAAATATGAAATATCAGCAAATCTGATTTACAATTTCAAAACATTAGGAATTAACATTAGAATAAAGAAAATTTTATAATTATTCTAATGTTCTTGATATTATAATCAACTGCATGTTTTTGAAAATTCAAAAAACTTTTGTAATCAAGATTGCTATCTAGCAAATTTATTTTGAATACCATGTATTCTTGATTATAATAACTGAATTTTTTCTTTCAATATTGCCTATTAATGCTTTTAAACCATTATTTTTTTCATTTTATGATTAAATTATTAATTTTCATTTGTAAAATTAGTACTTACCAACTCTAATTTCAACTTTTCATCTTCTTGGAGATTTGCCAAAAAATCGGCCAAATGAGGGCAATCGAATTCAGTTCTCAGTCTATGTTCAATTGCAATAATTCCTTCAGAAATACGCTTAAACTCTTGAGTAACTTCATGAACAAGGTGACGAAAACGAACAAAATCATAATGAGGAGCTGTACTCAAATATATCTTATGCCCTCTTAAAATTAAAAGAAAAAATACAAATTAATTAATTATAAAAATTTATTTCAAAATAAAAAATTTATTTGATTTCTCAATCCTAAAGTGTGGAATAAAAATTTCTTAAGTTTACTTACATCCTGTATATGTAGCTATATATAAAGCTATTTTCTCATTACAGAAATTTTATGTATCTTATCACCCATCCTACTACATCATGTTTCTGAGAAAAAAGAGGTGGAAGTAGGGAGAAAAAATTTTGATAACAAATATATCCAGAGAATTAAATGTTCACAATAAAAATTTTGTGGGTCCATTATAAGTAGAGACACAAAGAGGTCAACTTTGAAATTTCAAATAAAAGCCTATGCCGATTTGGGCATACTGGATAAAATTGTTGGGACCAAATTGGCCTTAAATTTACATAATACTGCTCTTTACTGCTTCAATAGTGTTCCACAATGTACATAGATGCCTTGTTGAATTCTTCTTATTACTTGAATAGCTCAATTGGCAGTACATATGGTGGCATCTTTTTCTGTGATATCTCACAATCAATAGGTGATAATAAAAAAGACTCAAAAGTTGTTTTCACAATTTTATCCAATTATGCCCAAATCGGCATGCATTTTCATTGGAGATTTCAAAGTTGATCTCTTGTGCTCCTATTTCTAGTAGTCCCATAAAATTTTTATTGTGACCATTCAATTCTCTGGATATACTTTGGTTTATCAAAATTTTTCTCCCTATTCCATCTCATCACATTTTTGAGAAGAAAGAGTGGTATGGGCAGCAAGATATCCTGTATATATAATGAAAAAAGCACTAATTTTAAGAATGTTTTTAATTTTTGCAATCTATTGTATGTGTTTATTGAAATTATCCAAATTCGTTTGTTTTATATCTTTATAACATATGAGTAAATAGTATTTAATTAACTTTGTATTTTCAATATAAAGGAACTGGATGCAATAAGAAAGATTCTTTAATCAATTTTTAACATTCTTTTTATAATTATTCCTTTGTTTATCATAGAAACTATAATGCAAAGAGCAGTCTAAACTATATATACCTATATTTTTTATAACTATTTAATTTAGCATATTTTTGATATGTGAATAAATTCCAATTAAATGCCATTTAAATAGAATATTTAAAATGGCATTTAATTGAACTTTGCTTAGTTAATTAAAATTAAATATTTTAATTAAATATTAAGCTTTTATCACAAATTAGGCATTGTAAAACTCATTTCTTCAGCACTTCAACCAGAATTCCTGCTTGAAGTGCTGAAGAAATAAAAGTTTTATAAGTAAATATGGAGCAGTGTAATGTGGTGAATCAAAGCAATTAAGCATTGGTTGTTATATTTAAAACAAAGTGTATATTCTTTAATCTAATAATGTCAACCAATGATTTTTACTTCATATTCAATTAGCAATCTAATAAAATTTCTACATAAGTATTACACAAATATACATGACTAAAGTTTGTGATCCACACCAAAAATATAAATAAATTTTTATTTAAATATTTTCAGATTAATATATTATTAAATCCACTTCAACTTTTAATGTTAAACCTAATTAATATTCATAAAAATAATTTGTTTAAAAGAAATCTCATTGTAATTCTTAATTTTTGTTTGTACAGTTGAAACTATTGAAGTTCACTGAAATGCAATTAGCCATCAACTTGTACCTGTAGCTAATATTACTTTTATAAAAAAAAAAAAAAAAAAAATGCATTCTATTTAATAAAATCAATTTATGTTCTTAACACATTTATGCCATATGGAATTGGGCAGCAGAGTTGTTAGAAATTATTTTTGCTTTCCTAGAAGCCTGTTTAAAACTGTATTCATTGAGTTTACACATGCAATTTTTGGATTTGTCTATTTGTACATGTGACACTGTTAGGGTGTTTTATTTTAATGCAAGTTTTATCCTCTAGTCCTCTAGTGTCAAAAATTAGATTTTTATATATGTTTTTTGTGAATAGCAGTAAACAATACTTTAAAATATATGATATCTTTACAAAATTTCATTTATTTAATCTGTATTTAACAAATATTAATTTGTTTATTATATAGGATTTATTACATTCCTAGCATGATTATTTACAGTTATAACAAAATATTAAAAATTTTTAAAATAATATGAAATTCTTCCTTTTTGCTATTACAGTAAGAGTAATTGCCAATATCTGCTTTTTTGATAATTACAAATTCATGAAACATAGTATAAAGATTCAGTTCTGTTCCACTATATAAAAATATCCTCTATTATTAAGGATAAAAACCAAAAACTTTTCTTCAATCTAAAAGTAAAAGATCAATTTATGTAAAACAATAAATAGATAAAAAAACCATCATAAAATACAGGTCCATTATGATGACCTAAATCTGACCTTGCTGCACTCCAGCTGGTAGCAATGTGTTAATCTTTAAAATCAGTAATGATTGATTTTTCTTCTAATTAAGATATGATACAAGAGCATATAATGTTTTTATATATTAAAAGTTTGATCTATGTTTGTACTTTAAAATTTGTTCTAAATATTTCCTAATATTTTACTCTGTAATAAACTAAGAAATTGAAAAACCTAAGTTTAATATTTTTTTAATACTATTTAATTTGTATTTAGTACATAGTCTCTAATATTATGAGTTTTATCTAAATAGAAGATACATCAACTATTTAGCAAATGCCTTTATATCTTGTACATTTGACTATCTATTAAATCTAAAATATTTTAAAATTTACACAGTATACAAAACAATACTTATAATGAGTGAACAATACATGACAAAATGAATTATTAAATATAATAATGTATCCATAATAAATTTATTAAATGATTTTTGGTATTTATCAGTTGACTAAATATATATACATGTACTACTGTGATATTTTAGTGATACAAAAATTGCAGTTAAAAAATAATTTCTATGATTTGATTATTAGGGAAAGTAGATATGATGGATCCTTATTTAACATAAAGGTTAGGTTTCTGAAAATCATAATGTTTTTGGTACTACTGTGATATTTACTGTAATTATCTATATTTATTTATTGTGATTATCTATCTATCTATCTATCTATTTTTGACATTAATAGATACAGTGAATCTTCATCACTTCACTTAATGTTGCTTCATTATTACATAGCCAGAAAAAATTAAAAAATTTAAATTTTAAGATAGCTAAACTGAAAAACAACCCTGTTTTCCTTCATAATAGAGAGAAAATGAGGTGGAAATCTATAATTATAGAAAACAAGATAGTGCTCATATAAAATATAGCTAATTGAAGTATATAATATTATCTACAAACAATATATTAATTAAATTATACAGCAGACAAAACATTCAACTGGACTACTGGGTGTAAACCTAGGATCAAATATGGAACCTATCCCCTTAGAAAATTTATGTCATATATCAATGATATTAACTGAAACCAAAAACATTATGATTTTCAGAAACCTAACTTTTATGTTAAATAAGGATCCACCATACCTACTTTCCCTAATAATCAAATCTTAAATTATGGATTGTATTTATACAATAGCAATTAGCAGAATAAATTTTAAAGCAAAAAATTTTTTATACAAATATATATTTTTTGCTGAAGAGATATTATATATTATGATTTTATTTGATACCATTAACAAATATTCCTATAATTATAATAAGAACACTTTATATATCATAATTAGAAAAAAAAAATCATGTTAATCTGTTTTTCCAATTTCAAATAAATAAGATTAAAAAGAAAAAAAATTATTACTTAATTGATGCAATTGATTTCATTATTTTAATCTATTTTAAATTATCAAATTGAGTCATACATAACAGAATTACTATTTTATGTAGGAGCTTGTTGATCAGTGACATCTCTAAAAGCTAATATCAATGAAAATAATTTGGATATTTTATTACTATAAAATTATAAAATGCATAAATAAGATAAGATTCAGCTTAATGTTACTTAAAGCACCTATTCATACTATAACAAAAATCAGAAATAATCAAAATGTTTTTTTCTCTTGATTAGGGTTTCCATTTATGAGTATTGCTTCTTTTCATTATCCTCTCTTGCACACCCTTCCACAGGGATGGGCAGCCCATCCCTTTGGAAGGTGAACTGGATTGTGGAGGGCAGAAATCGACAGGACCAGACCCTGTGATAAATATTTTCAAGGGATGGGACCTGAGACTGGAACCCGGATCCTCCAGAGCAGAAAGCCAAAACATTTTCACATGGCCAATCTGGCAGATCAATTGAACATTAAAATGATGGACAGCTTTCAAACTGTTTTTTTGGCATAGAAGGGAAGGACACATGTAATCATGTAATATCATTAGTGATGGGTGGGTCTAGTGACGGGTGGGTCTAGTGACAACTTTCACAAGTTCCTCTTTATAAAACAAACTATTTGATTTTATTTTTTTATTTTAAATCTGTTTTTTTGATGTTTTCCACTATTACTAATATTTTCACATATTCCAACCCTCTGCTGCATATCCCTACCACAGGTTGGGAACCACTGTTTTAGATGAAAAAATGATAAAGATATTAAACTTGGGTTTTATTTCCATGTAACGATTCACAAACATCAATCATCTTCATAGAATCTTGAAAAACAAAGCCATTCTAAGAAGAATTATGTTATAGTCATTTCATTTATTTCCAGGAACAAATTACATTATATTCATCCAATTAGAAATACTTAGCATTATATTTTGCAAAATAAGTATATGGCTATATTTTAAATGGTATAAAATGCTAAATTTAATTTGAGAATTCAAAACCTATACAAAAATTATCGAGATCATGTCAAGGGTCAGGAGCAGCATCCAACATTTCCACTTATATAGCATGAAATTTTCATAAAAATTATATAATTTAAGAAATTTATAAACAAGAGGAAGATTTTTACAAACAGAAGTTAAGTCAATTTCTCAAAGAAATTGTTGAAAAATCGAAATTTTTAACGTATCAAATAAATCTAAAATCACAAATTATTTCACAAGGATTTTTTTAAAGAAATGATACTGTTAAGATAGCATCAATGAAGTTAACAAATTTCAGTATGCTCATGCATGGCCCTTGATTTAAGACTGTGCAATCCCTTACCTTTTTTGGCTCTTTCCCCTTCCTGTAGAATGTGTCCAGGTGAAACGCTTACCATCGAATTTCTTCTGTCCCATCAAACTATCTACATCCAATATTTTCTCTATTATGTACTAGTAGTATTTATTAAGATCTCCCAACAGATAGTTTTTCCCATATTAGTCAGACTATCAATGAAAGATCTCAAAAAAAATTATAAATCAAGAAATGCTATTCAAGCCAAGTTCAGTATTCCTAAGTTTCACAATCAGAAAATATTCTTAATAGGAAAAAATGTAAAAAATTGTCTAAGGGAAAGAACAAAAAATACTCTGCTACTTATTTGAAATATAAGAATGCATATGGAAATCAGTTTCTAGTCATCTTGGGTAACTGACAAAAATAATGATCTTAAATTTGTTTTTCTTGATTTAATTATGCTATATATATTCCTAAGTGATAAAAGATTATTTTTTTTTATTGTTTTAATTCTAGATCATAATACAATTGAAACTCTTTAGTCAGGCATCATTGGAAATTGATAAATGCTGGACTACATAATTTAGTTAATTAAAATCATACATAAATATATGCCTAATGCTCTACGCTTGTGACAATATCTACATTAAAAAGGAGAAAAATAATATGCATTATATAAAGAAAAATTTTATGCTGCATACAAATTATGTGATGTGTGTCTAGGCAATAAGCACATTTTCTTTATACAAATCATGAATTTATTTAAAAACAAAAATAAATTGTTTTATAAATATCATTTGCAGTTTAAAATAGCATTTTATATGTGAAAAACAAACAGTTCAGCAGAAAATGCATCAAAAATCTAGAAAGCACTTAATCGTGTCAGAATGTAACAAGATAACATTCTTTACCAGAAGTCCACTATCATATAAATTACTTTTAGAAGCTAAAGTATATGCCAATATCTACATTATTAGTTCAGAAATATTAAAAAAAAATGTCAATAATCTAATTTTTGTACTTTTATTCAAAATTTTTATAATTCTCCCATTAAGAAATTTGATTTATACTTCCCAATGATTGTTAATTTCAATTATTTGAAAGATTAATTTTATTATTATTTTTTAATTATTAGTAATAAGGTAAAATGATGATAAAAAATAATTTTCTAAATTTGATATAAGTATATTAATTATTGGTTTAGAAATAATAAAATTGGCTAAATTGAAATTAATCTAATAAAAGTTTTATTGGATCTTGTTTTTCAAAATGATGCAATTTTCTATAATTTTTTTGTAAATAAAACAACAAAAATTGACTTGTATCATATAAAATTAAAATTACCGATTTAATAACTTGTAAAATAATCAAAACATTTTATATTAAAATCATTCAATTAGAACAATTTAAATTTATTAAAATATCATTAGGCTTAACTTCAAAACTGCCCGGCACGCAGGTCATCCAAAGTTGAGGGATCTAGTAGTGAACTGTAAAAGCATGCCGGATCACATAAAGCCAAACTAAAGAGTTTCAACCTGTAATTACATTGATAAAAAACACATTAAAGTTTGTCTAATGTGAACAAATTAGATATGAGTCAGACTGACCCATGTCATGCATTAATGTAAATTCAATGTAATATATAAAAAAATATATAGAACAAAATTGTTCATTTGCATTTAAGAACTTTAACCTCTAGTACTTAAAAATTATAAATACTTAAGAAATTCATAAAGTTTAATTATTTTACTTACTCATCAAATAAATGATAAGTAAAAACTCTTTCTTCCTGGAAATCACAGAAGTTTTTGAGTAATGTCATCAGATCCACTTCTCCCTATATGTAAAATAATTTATTAATTTATAACATTATGGAATAAAATAAATATTAAAATTGACAGTTTTTAATCACAAAATATTTGAAGATAAACTATTTTGATAGCAATAACATTCAGAAAATAATATGCAGAAGAGTATATACAGGTATCTCTTGATATAACGTGGTATATAGGTTGCCAAAAAATGCATTGTTGTTTGAAACCATGCTATATAAGACTTGGAGCCAATACAAAAAGAAAAGTTATATTTCAAAACCAATTAAAAACAAAACTTTAATTTCACATAAGAAACTTAATTTTTATTAAGAATATTA
The DNA here is from genome assembly GCA_011317285.2 of Androctonus mauritanicus. NCBI lineage: Eukaryota > Metazoa > Arthropoda > Arachnida > Scorpiones > Buthidae > Androctonus > Androctonus mauritanicus. The sequence continues at coordinate 7,343 of WUQG02292491.1, read as the reverse complement.
ACAACATGAAACAAAGAAAAAAATATATGCATAAAACAAAAGGAAAGAAAAAAGTATATTAAATGAATGAATGTTACATAGGCTGTAAATTATATCATCCTTACTATTGTTCAGTTAAACAAGAATGTTTTTTTTTTTTTTTTTTAACAATATCAACTTCACTTTCTAAACTCTTTTCTGCATTTAAAATTTGTTTAATACAGAGGATCCCAGACTTATGACAATCCATACTTATAATAGTTACTTATGATGAAAATTTGTACTTATGATGGCTGTCATCAATAATTTTGCAATAATGGCAGCCAATCAACTGGATGGCAAAGTTGTCACCAAAATAAAAGCATGTATTTTACTATGCAGTATCCATATTTAATTTCAGATCTCATGTCTCTAGATTTTTTAAGTATCCAAACTTGACTCATACATGGAAGCATGGAATTTGGATTCCATACTTCCCATAGAATTTTTCAGGAATGTGGAACTTGGATTCTGTTTCCAAAAAATTTTTGATTGATTCAGTCTAGACATTAATTCACCTACTATAAAGTCCTACTGGCTCTATCACAGATATGAATAGTTCATAGTTGGGTCCAGAATGGATAACTTTATGTGGTAGTCAGCCAATGATTGGGAAGTGGCTTTAAAAAAATAAATTGCTTATATTTGCTAGAAACTTGGTTAGGTTAGTTTGAATTAAGCTATTAATGGATACTTTTGGCAACAGTCATTTTTAGAGCCCCCACAGACTATCCATTATCTATAGTGGCCTGATGGGATCAACCAGAAGATTAATAGATAGGATTCAATAATCTTGGCTGGGCCTGGATCCTTTCGGAAAATTATTTTGTGAGAATAGAATTGAACTTGGATTCAAAATGGTAAATGACTGCTTGACCATGCAATCACTGCTACAAATTTGGACATGAAAATAACTTAAAACTTTTAATCTTTGTTTTTATATTGTATTTTCTTAAGTTTTATAAAGTTCTAATAGACATGAAATATACAATTTCCTCATTTTAAATAAACAGCATTTATTCAACATTACTGTATGCTACTACTTTTTAAAAGCATGTTGAATATTCTGGGTTCTGGTGGTTAGAAAACAACCTCCATTTGCATCTATGGAAAATCCTGTTCAGTTATGACAGATTCAAACTATGACCAAAAGTTTTGAACGCAATCCCAAGAATGGGGTTGAAACTTTAAAAATTGGAAACAACTTATATTTGGATTATTGTTAGATAGCTTTACTGCAGTTTCTGGATCTTTATTTGATATTAAAATATAACTTGTTTATTGCTTTTAATATTTTCAATAAAAGTGCTTAACATTTTGTAAATATTTTTAGGTTTATTAAATTATTATTTACTTCTGTTTTGATATTTATTTCATTTATCTTATAGTTTCAGAACTATTTTGCTTTTAAACGACAAAAACAAGCTCTATAAGCAATAGAGCTTGTTTTTGTATTGTATTTCATTTATAGTTTTTATATGTTTACTAATACTTTTGTTACTTTTATTTCAATCCATGTGTGTGATTTTGTTAACAACCATGAAGTTTCAATTGTTTGTTGTTTTTAGTGTTAAAATATCAAAATAGTACCTATTCTTTCTAGTAAAAGACTTCCAGAAATATTGCAGAATCATAGTTCAAGTTGGTTTGGTATTGTTAATTCAAAAAATTTGCAATTTTGCAAGAGTAAATCAAAATTACAAAAGTGATAAAATTAAAACTTCAAGATAGAATAATGAAGATGATAAATAATGATTAAAGCATAAATCTCAGAGATTAGCAAAATATGATTATATGACAAATGCTTAGTTTGATTTTTGAATCAGATAGTGATTGTGGTAATGATGATTATTTTATTTTTTGAACTTCAGACAGCAAATAATGCCCAGTTGGGCTTTGGCTACAATGTACAATATAGAATTTCATGCAGCAAAATCTTTTCAAAATTCAGTCATGGATATTATCCTACTCAATGCAATATTTTTGATTTCTTAATGGAATTTGACATTAATTTGCTATTTTTTTTTAGATTGTAAACATATATGGAGAGCAATTCTTTGTATTCTTTCAATGCCAAAAAGGCATCATAAATAATCCCCATCAACCACAAAGTATTTTCAGGGGGTATCAATGATATGCAACAATATCGATGAATATGCAACCATAAAATTTCTTAAAAATATTTTTTGCTTGCATAATTTTTTAATAGTTAAAATTTCATTAAAAATAAAATTTATGAATCAGCATTAAAAGATTTTTAAAATAAATATAATATGTTACTATTATCTGAGAAAAATTCCCTTTGAATCTGTTGAAAGAAAAATCATGACTTTTGATTTTAAATTTTACAATAATTACCAGTATAACATTTTTAAAATTAGCATTTTAAAAAAAATCTTTAAAATAATGCATCATTTGGCATTATTATGCATTTTTATCCAAACTATATAAAATATTGAATGACATTGTTTTAATGATATTTAGTTATAGCTGATTTAAAAAACAAATTTTTTTAATCTGATTTAAAATCCAATATACTGTAGTGATATTTTTTTTTGTTTTAAAACTAACTCTTATTGAATGGCTGAATCAAATTTTATTGGATTTCTACCAGAAGGATTTAGGATCATTTCCAATTCCTATATTTTTCTAAAGATTTAGATCTATGCTTATCTATACTATCATACTTTACTTACTGAGTAAGCATAGCTGATTATGGGCAGCTTACAATAAAGCATTGGAAACCTGCCATTTATATTATTATTAGCTGAAAATGTACTAAAATAAATTTGTAAGGAAAAAAAAAAGTTTTTAGTCATTTTTGATGATAATTACACATTATATTTTTAATTTTCTTTTATTATTTGAATTTTTCAACTCTAGATTATTTCAGCTTTTATATATTTGAATAACTGAATTTTTTTTTTTTTTTTTATGAATTGACAAGTTATTAATTCATAAAAACCAAGCTCTGGAAAGAAGTAACATTGCCTACTTTCTTTCATTTATTTAGATTTGGAGTCTATTGGTTTTGCATTTTTAAATTTTACCAATATAAGTGTCACAATGATGACATGCATTGTTACATCATAATATCATAAATTATTGGAGTCTTCTGACATCATTGTGATAGATATTAAGATAGGAGCATTTTGTTAAGAAATCAGATAAGTATTGCGATAATACATGACTTATCTATTGACACTAATATAAACTGAAATTGTAATAAAAATTTGACATCAAGTTGTCCTTTAATGGCAAAGTATCACTACTAAATTTCATGAAAATTGCTAATACAAGACAAACACACAAATTTGTCCAACCTTATAAGTTTCTATTTCCTTCAGAAAGTAGGCTAATAAAATATAAATGAGATTATCTATCTGTAGGTATAAAATGAAGGTTAACAGACCAAGCTCAATTAAGTTTTGTTATACAATTTGTTATTTTGTTATTTACAAGTTTTGTTATTGTTGCTGATCTACTTGAAGAATGGTGAGTGAGGTTTAAAAATAAGAAAGTATCACTGTGTTGGATTTTATTTAAAATCATTTAAAAAAATTATTTTTTTTAAAACGTTTGTTTAATGATATTTAGTTATAGCTATGTCATTCAATATTTTATACAAAGTTTGGACGAAAATGCATAATATCATCATATAACAAAAGTCCTCTTAAGAATTGGCTAGAACTGATAAAGGTAGAGATAAAGATCAACAGCTGAGCTCAATATCATCATTAAAAATTCTGAAGATATGAAACCTAAAATCAAAAAAGATTTTCTAAATGATAGGCAAATTTATTACTATGCAACCAGATAGTTAACCCAAATGTCCAATGTTTTATAGGAGCTTCACAGTTGTATTTAAAAGAAAAAATATTATAATAATAAAGATTTTTGGAATTCTTGTAAATTTAAATGTTTGAAAAAACAAATGAAAAGTCAAAAACAAATAGGTTTTAAAATGAAAAATATATAAAGCAGATTTCATATTTATCTATGCTTAAGGGTTTTAATTACATGGTAATAATGCCCATTAATATAGATACTCATATTCAGCTATTATTGTTTGCAAATAAAATTTGTTCTTTATACTTATTAATTTAATAAATTTTCAAAATTTTAAGATCAAATCAATCAAAAGCTCTTACTAAAAATGATTTAACTGAAATACTTAATAAATTTAAATTATTTCTACTAGAGAGTTTTTTAATCAGTAGATGATGCAACTTTCCATTCAGTAAGAGTAATAAGTGATGGGGCAAAACAAGACTTCCATATACTGCCCATCCCTGCAGAGAGATCAGGTAGATTGTGGAAGACAATGATTTAAGTGCTGGCACAATAAATTTTTCCAAGGAGTGGAATCAGAGACTTCAATCCAAAATCCTCCAGGATGAAAAGCTGAAGTATTTCCACATAGCCAATTCAGAGGACTTTTCATTAGTATCATTATTATAGATATTAGCTTAGACTATATATTATTGCTTCAAAAAAACCTAAGTTTCTTTGTTTAATTAATGCTAACTTTAAAATTAATATTTTTTTAATTCTTAAAAATGGCTTTGGAAACATCATTTGAAAATGATTAATATAAACTATATAAAATATTAAAAAAAATACATGCATTAAAAAATCTATAATAATTATTAATTGAACTTGAGTGATAATGTTTAAGTATGAGAAATTATACTTGTAATTGTTATCATCATTGTTATAACAAAATATAAAAAACTTTTAACAAGTATGATACATTCCCAAGGTGGGAAAATTTTATGCCACTCTGACTTGTGAACCACATTCAAGAATCTCAAATACTAGAGCTGCAATCAAATTTTTTATGAGTAATCTTAAATGATTTCAAAAATTATCATATATTTCATATAATTTTATTTTTTATAGGTACTCGTTAATTTATTCATTTATTGTAAAAAATAAAAATATTTTTATAATTAAATAATGAATTTATTATTGAATTTGTGAATGGCACTTGGTTTTGATAATCTTTTAAAAAGTCTGGTGATAGTTTATTAAGTAACAGTTTTTTAAGATGGTGATTAGTGAAATATGCATGGTGTTTAATTTGATAAATTTCATAGATAAGTATAAAAATTCACATGAATAAGTTGTACTGAAAATAAATTGGCCAGCAACATCTCTTAATTGAGGTACTTTGATTCTGGAACAAGTTTCCAAAATTCCATTGGAGATGTAAATTAAAAATAGGAAATGCAATAGTAGATAAACTATAAAATTACTAGATTTAACATTTTTAGACAAAATGGATCAGTAGATAAAAACTTAATTAACAATATCATAGATGAAAAATTGTAAATTTCATAAATTATATGAAACTGCAGCAGCTAGCACAAAAAAAAATGGAGATGATGTCATCAACTATACTGCAGTTTCATGTACTTAAATATTTATTTTAATATAAACAAATCCATAACTTCATACTAACTACTGACTATTGATTTTAATTTAAAGAGTCACATTGAAAGTACCACAGTGCAACAATTTGGCCATGGTGGTTATATCCAAGATGTATGCAAATATTTTACATTACTTTCCAAAATTAATATTTTTCTTTATTAAATTACTTAAATGCAATATTAATTTATTTTTAGATCATGAAACTAGACTGACAACTTGAAATCAATACAAGCAAATATGTGAATATATAATAAATAGCCAATCAGATTACAAAACAAAAAAGTAATATTAGAAAATACCCTAATCACATTATGAATTTATAAGACACCACAAGTAAATAAAATGCAAATAGAATAATAGAATTGATTCTCATATTACATTAAAAAAATTATAGTCATTATTGTTTTTATGAGTTTGAAAAATTTCAAAAATTGTCTATGTAAGATTGCAACAATTTATTAAAATTTTTCTTTGTAATTATATGATTTGCTCAAATTTGAAGTTTAGAATAATGAAATATTTTATTACATGGACATAACCGTAGAAGTTAATAATATTCTAATGATTTGCATGCTAATAAATATGCTTTAAGATTTTAAATGAGATAAAATATTTGGCAATAAATTTATTGCTTACAACTGAATTTTTCTTTTTTTTTATATTATATAACATGTGAGCAATTATTACAATCAAAGAGAGCAAATAAAAAAATATCTATACAGATAGTGAATATAAAATTTTTGTTGAATAATTGTAGAAATGAAGCAATGATTATAGTTTTGTTTAAGAAATATACTATTTATATAAGCTGAGAAATTTTTTTTACCAATATTTTCACGTACAAGCACTTAAAATCATACAATTTAGATTTTACAAGCATTGTTTTATATTCTGTATTAATTATACTTCAATAATAATATAAATATATATTCTATATATTAATCTTAAATGAAATTATTTCTTGTATTAAAAACAGAACTTTACTTTTAATGAAAATAAATATGAAAAATGGAATTTTGATATTTAGTGTGATTTTCTCAATTCTTTTTGTAATTATTTTCATTTGCGTTATCACTTCACGTTTATTCACATTAAAAAAATTGTTTTTTGTAATGTGAATAAACGTTACAAAAAACAATTTTTCAAGACATTTCCTCAATCATTCCTGTCAACTCCTATATTGAATGAATGTCCCATTCATTTCTTTACACCTGTGAATAATCCCAATGTAAAACAAGTAAAAATTACTTATTTAGTGTAATGTATTTTAGACATTTTATACAATTAAAATGTTATCATATGTGATAACTATTAATGAATATAATCTAGAAGACAAAATAAACAAAAAATCGTAGACAAAATTAGTCCAAGATCTCATTTGTGAAGACTTAAACAAAAAAAAATGAATAGTTATCTTATATTGATTTTTAATATAAATATAAAGTGATCATTCAAAAATTTTCAATATGTAATCATATTTACTTTGCATAGTTTTCCCATAATTCAGAAAAGTAAAGGAGGGAAGCAGTTTTCTCATTTTGATTTAAAAGAAATTACTTTTTAAAATATTTCAATCATTTGACTTCCACAGAAGTATTATTCAAATAACAAATTAAAAAATCTGAAAAAACTAAAAATTCAAAATGCACAAAAGAAAAATCAATCATTAATTTGAAAATAAATCTTATATATTTTTTAAAATCAAAAATTTATTTTATTATAAAAACAAAATATTCAGAAGTCAATCATCCTACAAATATAAAATGTAGAAATCAAACTTATTTGTGGAACAAAAAAAATTTGGATCCTACACAGTAGGGTTTATACAAAAACCGACTTTTTAAAAAACCGGTTTTCGAATTTTAACTTTTCCATGAAACCGGTTTCGA
>WUQG02292380.1:0-19511 GCA_011317285.2 Androctonus mauritanicus | reverse complement strand
TTTCAGGGCTTAGATATGATGGTATCTAATCCCTGAAAGGACCACACATTCATACATAACGTGAAGAGGAGTTTCATCTCCTCTTCACGAACATCATCTACAGTTTGGACTATCAGCAATCCCAATTAAGTGAAGATGCCTTCTAAGATAACAGTGTTAGAAAGAGCATAATCGTTAAACTATTTGCACGATATTTAAAATTGCACAAGTATATGTTCAATAATCTTCCTTTACGTATTATTATTTTTTCCTTATAGAACAATTATGTTTTCTAATTTATTATTTTAGAAAGTTAATAGAGAACTTGTTCAATTTCCATCATTTTTTTTACATGTTTAATTTTTTATTTATAAATTTTTAATACGATTTTCGGAAAAAAATAACGAGTTCTCTTTTGATTAAAGAAGCTATGTTTACATTCACATGTTTTAATGAGTTTTTAAAGTAAAAAGTTTCGTTAAAATTTTGTTTAACCGAACAAATATTTATCGTAAATAATATGTTTTCTTTTACTATATATTTAGGAGGGAAGAAAAAAAAGATTAAAAAAAAATCTCGAGAGTGTGGCAGAAATTGAAGTTTTTTAATTATTTACGGCTATGCAAAACATTAAATATTTACAAGTTATTTAATAAGTTTATAATTAAGTGTATCTGCAAACAAAGAAATTTTATCCGGATTTAAAAAAAAAAATTATATAAATAAATTCGAATTAATAAAACTATTTTAAACCAGTCTATACATAGAATATTGATGTTTATGACACGATATTTTATGCCTCTCGGAATTCTTGGTTCAGCTGCGGATGACATAAAATTTATAGAACTTGAAACAATTAATTACTTAGATATATGTGCCGACCGGGTATTTTCGATTTCCATTTTATTTTTTATTTTTTTTTCTCTCCCTTTTGTGGGTCTCTGATGAGAAATTATCGGTCACGACAAACAGCGAGAGTTGGCGAAAAACAGCAACCACCAAAAATTGTTTCTCGTTATCGGTTCTAAAAACACTAATGATTTGTAAATAAAGGTTATGCTACAACACATCAATCCACTTTTCACTTTTTTGCTTCAAGTTTATCGACAGAAAACAAATCATAAAAAGTAATATTCGGTTATTGCATTCAAATTATATATGTATATCTAAATACTTCCGGCTTGTTTTTGCTTACCACACAAAAATATTATTTTTCCTGCACTCGATAACCATAAAAAAATTATGCAGAATTTTAATATAACTTATATATATCTATGCTTACCTAGCTGAAGTATGCGCAAATTTTTTATATCTGTACTTACCTAGCTTAGGTAATTGCAAATTTTATATATGTATGCTTACCTAGCTTTTTTTTTTTTTTAATTGCAAATTTTATATATCTATGTTTATCTTGCTGAGGTATGTGCAAATTTTATATATACCTTAGCTATAATCATTGCTGAGGTAAGTGAAAATTTTATATAGGGTAAAACCGGGAAAGATGACCCATCTTTTTTTTTTTTTGCTGACTGATAAAATTATTAATAATCATAATCAAAAACTTTTATTATTCAAAATAGCTTACATGGAACCATATGCGCAAAGTAATACTAAAAATTAGTTCAACAAAATGAACAACTTTTTTCATTTTGTTTAACCAATTTTTAGCATTACTTTGTGCGTATGGTTCTTTACCTTGCTGAGGCATGTGCAAATTTTATATATCTATGCTTACCTTGTTGAAGTGCAAATTTTATATATATCTCAGCTATAATCATTGCTGAGGTATGTGTAAAGAAAATTTGCGCATATTCAGCAATGATTATAAATGAGGTATAGACGATTAATTTTATATAAAATCTGATGAAAACTGGAAAATTTCGCTGTCAGCACTGTTGTTCATCATAATGCATTCCATCTCTACGCCTAATAGTTTAAATAAACATTATTATCATATATAAACCAAGCAATTCTTTGTCGAAAAAAATAAATTTTCAGAGAGCAATCATTAAAATTTACGAATTTACAGAATCCATAATTATGATTGTCGAAATTTGCGATGTCGCTTCATTTTGAAGAGAGCATTCAGCATCATGTGCAAATGTTTATCTGTCAAACAATTGTATTCAACTGTCTCCTACATGGTGCAGAGAATATATCTACAATGAATAATGATGACAATTGAACGACTCTGACGGGTTAAATGGTCAAACTCTACAAGTTGCACAACAGCAAACATTGAATCTACCATTCTTTAGTGAATATAAAATTCAAAAGACTGTTTTTCCCCAATGTCTTCTACCATTTTAAATTTATTCCGAAAGATTGTTTATTTTTGCAAAGAATAAATAATAGAATTTTTGTTCTGGATAAAAAAGAAATATGCTGAATAAAATAACAAATTGACTTTTATACGTTCTACTTTTAATTAGTTTGTTATTTGTTCAGTATAGATCTTTAACTGGATCGATATCTTACAGTTTCCGATTGTACGTGATTATTTTATCATCATCATCATCATCATCTGGTCCGGTTCGGAACGAAATTTTTCTGTATGATATACTTTCTTAATAAAAAATAAACACGAGTATTTATTAAAAAATTATCCTCCTCTGTCGCAGAAAAAAAAAATAATAATAAATTCTTAAAATTATCGATTCTCTATATTCTCCTATCGCGCTCTCTCTGCGGATAATTCTGTTCTTCTAAATTTATAAATTTTTAACGATATCTTTCTCCGGTGACAAGTAAAAATTTGGCTAGGTAAATGCTTAAAGTGAATTTAGATTAAATAGTTTGTATCGAAATGATCTGTTTTACGCATTGTTTATGTATATAAATGTCGAACGATTTCGATTATGTTAAGCTTTCATTATAAATGCTGTCGTCGAGTATCTCGTTGTTAAGCTGCACTCTTGATGACTTGAATTTTATTGCAGTCACGAATTGTTTATTCCACGACATCGTATCACAACATACACAGAACTTTATATATATATATATTAATAATTAATATCAAATATATATAATTTTTTTATCTGTAAAACAAAAATTTATTCGACTTCCGAAAGGACACGTAAAATATTTAACATTATTCAAAAACTATTCAAAGCCATAAAATTAAAATTTTATAGAATGTTGTCGAGAAAGTAGTAGAATTTATGGTCAGTAATGAATCTTTCTTAATGCAGTTTTTGCTTTTATTGATATTAGAAAGAAGGAAATGCTTTCTTCTTCAGAGTATTTTTCAGTATGTTACCTTTCTTAAAATGATATAGAATCACATGTAATTTTTAAAAGAAAGAAAGAAAAATCCGAAATAAAATAATATTTGGATTGTTTACTTCATCCAGACAATCTAACAGACTGCAAAATAAAATTTATAGAAATGGCATTAAGCAAGATTACATTTAAACTTTCACTAATATTACATTCTTTATTATTGATATAAATTTTTATATAGTAAAATTTTTTACTGTGTATCTGTGAAAACTTTCTTTGCATAATAAACAAGATGAAGATTGATCATAACATGAAAGTATAAACAAATTATCTCTTATGGAAAATTTTACAACAGTATATTGAGAATTTCTTTACAGAAATGAATAATTACGTAAACAATTTTAACCCCTCAGATGATAAATATGACGATGTTTACATAATATCAATCCATTAGACTATTATACAGAAGAATTATTTTGTTTCCGAGTAAAACGAATGCAAAACATTTCTGCAAGTTAGTTTAAAGTCTGGATAATTAATTAAGTTTATGAAAATAAATTATTTGAATACAATTAAGGAAAACTTAATAATCAGAACGTTTTACTCTTCATCGGTAATTTTATTTGGAATTTCTGAATTAATGTAAAAAAGTAATTAAGAAAAAAGAACAGAAAAATCTCTAAAAGTTTGTAAAGATAGTATTTTCCCCCCATCATAATGCGCTTTATTACAAAACATTCTTTTGAGACTTTATAATCAATTCGGTAATAATCATTTTTTAATTATTTTTGCGATTGATTTTCTTAGCATAATTTATTATTTGCAGTATATGTTTCTAAGATAATTGATCTATTACCAATCCATTGGTTTTATCAACTATTTACTTCTTTGTCCATTATCTACTCCAAAATTTGTACCATATTTAATTGTCTGATTATCGTCAATTCTTTGCTTTTTGAACTCTGCATTGCTAATCACTATGCGGGTACATATGGAACAATATATAGCTGATCTCAATGCTGGTATATATAGAACAATATAGGCCTATAGCTGATCAAAATGATTTTGATCAGCTATATATTGTTCAAAAGAGTTGTAAAAGTTGAGAGTTGTAAGAGTTGTAGAGTTGTTTGCTATAAAAGAGTTGAAAGTGAGACTATTAATTATGGTATAATTTTTGGAATGGATAATAAACAAAGGACTAGAAAAATTGACAAAAAATAGATTGGATAATAGATGAATTTTGTAAAAAACATGTGGCCAAATAATAAAATTTCAATAAATAACCATTCATTAGCATGAGATAAAAAAATTTATTCAGAAGAATAACTTAAAAAGAATATATATATATCTGTACTCAATTCATGGCATTTTAAACTTTGATATTTTTACTTTGTAGAAAGCCAGATAGATTTATTGATAACAAGAATATTAAATTATGCATAAACGGATTTTTGTTGCTATTTATAAAGAAAAATGTGACATTTTGTTAAAGAATTGAAGTTTTCGTTCTGTCATTTCAGTCAATAGTGGGTACACAAAAGAATGAAAGAGTCGAAAAGTTTTTTAAAATTTTCGATATATATATATTTTTTGCTTTTTATTCCGATAAGAAATCGAACCATGTTTAAAAATTGCTTTGGGTAAATTTGCGATCTTTTATGTCGTACAAAAAAAAAAAAATTCCCTAGAAATTTTAAAGGAAAACAACTCGTATTAACGTCAGAAATCAATTTTTCGACATCGTTTCGACTTACGGAAATCAAAATTAATTATTTTGAAATTTAATATTAATCGGATAAAAATGAAAAATAATAATTGTTTATTATAACTTCTAATAATTTCAATGAAATTTTAAAATATACGATATCGCATTTCAATGAAAATATTTTAAGAAAATACTGAACAAGATTTAAAGAAAGAGAAATCAAATTCTTAAAAATATTGAAACAAAATTACCTTACAAGAAAATTCTACGTGGGAATGCTCTCAATATAACAATATAGAGAACTTATAGTTTACATTTGACTCATTGTTCTCTTACATCTGTCGTTGACAAATCGTATAACTGCCAATTAGTTATACATACCCTCGTTCTGATATCAATATTTATAACGAGCTTGTAATAGAGCTTTAAAATTGGTTATGTACCCGAAATTTTATGAATGCCCGAAATTTGACGTTGTACAGTGTTAAAACTCATTATTGTGCACAGTACGAAACTCTCATCGATAACAATAACTGTTCCTCTTTATAATATGTAAATTATAACAATGAACGTCACTTAAAAGAATAATATTTTATTCGATTTTTTGCAAGTTGAATAAAATCAAATCTGCTTATAGCGAATGTCTACAAATAAAGTCTAGTTCGGATCCTTTTAATGTTATAAAATATTAAAATATCACCAGTTTTAAATAAAATAAAATAAAAAATAAGTTTTTCCTATTATAAATTTACAATTTTCTTATTTTTGTTTAATAATTTGTCGTTTCTTTAGGTAAATTCATCGTTATATGCAACATTATTTTGTGCATTGTGACGTAATAATTAGAAATTTTAATTGTTATTAAATAATAATATAATAAATCCATTTATATCCGAATATTATTTTTATAAATTTAAAACATAATTTTAATAAATTATAATGCCAAAATACTTGTTAAATTTATTCATTATTATTTATTTATTTATTTTTTAATAATGTCAGATATATATAAAATTTTGGAAGTTTAGTATAAAATATTTTAAAATGGTTTCAAAAAAATACAGAAACCATAAATATTTAATATTATTTTTGTAAAATAAAGATTATTTAAGTTATTTTTTTGGAATTATTAATTAAAGAGTGTTATTAATAACTGTAAGAGCAATTAAAAATTACGTTGTGTATTAAAAACTTTTGTGCATTGTGACGTAATAATTAGAAATTTAAATTATCTTTATTATTATAGAATTGTGATTTTAAATGAAAAGGAATGTTTTAATTAAATAAATTATAAATTATTCATTTTTAATATACCAGTAAATATTTATTTATTATTATTATTATTTTTTTTGTAATTTATTGTAAGTCTAGTTTTCTTGATATGAATACAAATATTTTTCGTCTATTGATCTATTAATTCTTTTGTTTTTCGTTGTTGTAATAATATATTTTACGAATTCTGTTAGGATAATACTAATTTATTGTTACATCGCTAACTTTTTTTATTGTTGTTAACAAATAATTCCATTAGGTTGTTTAGATAATTAATTTCAAACTATAGATAGATAGAGAGAGAGAGAACTGAAGAATATTATAAGGAATGGTAAAAAAATTCAGCATTTTTTAGTTTGTTTTTACATAAAAAGGACTTTTGATATTTAAATAAATAATTCGAACGAATTTTCTTTACTAATAAAAATAAAGGAAACAAAACATGTACATGGTGATTGTAATTAAAGTTTTCCCTATTCAGAGTTCTCTATAGTTGTAACTAACAAGCAGAATGACACTAAAATGTGTAAATATGCAGTACTATTCAAGGAATGAAAAGAAGGATTTCGCGAAAGTAAATATTAGTTGGAAAATCTGCCGGTTGGGGAAAATATGGGGCTGTAAAACAGAAACACACAGAAAAAACAGAAAAAAATAAATAAATAACTAAGACAAATCTAAAATGAAACTTTTCTTCGCAAAAATAGAAAGAAAATTAAACTGTGTCAAAGAAAATGGTTTTTCACAACTTCAAATTTATTTATTGCTAATTCGCATGTTCGAAGTCTTGAAGTTGAGCTTTAACGTGAAGGAAGTTGTTTTAGTCAGAAATTGCATTCTATTGTGGAATGCAACATCTCTGAAGAAATGTTTCGCACACGCTGAATTATTATGTTGTCTTTTAAAATAGTCAGGAACACTTCCTTGATAGACATTGACCTTGAAGTGACCTCACAGTCAAAAGTCACAGTGTGTAAGATCGTGGTGGACCATGCCATGAAAAATAATGACTAGTTACTCTTTCTTCAGTGAAATGATCTCGTAAAAATTGCTGCAAGGATCTTGTAATATCAGGTGGAGCCCAATCTGAATGCAAATTCTCTGATCCAAGCAATTTCTTTACTGCAGTTGAGGAATTACGAAACTACATAGCATGTGAAGATATCTTTGTGCTATAATGGAATATATTGCTGCATCTACTGGCTACAATTCCACTTGAACATTTAGAGAAAGTGCCCAAATGTAAAAGTGGGCACTTTCTTCAAATGTACAAGTAGAATTGAAAATGTACAATGCGATTTGTTACTATAAAATTTTCAAAGCGTAGAACCGAGTAGACAAAAATATTTTGAAACAAAACTATTAAAATATTCAATTCTGTATCCTGAAAATTCTAAATATTGAAAGCAATTTTGGCATTATTAAGATGCACTCGCTATAAATCCGTTTTCTATGACATGTGTTTACGAGTAAATTTCATATTTTGTTATAGAAGCTTTGGCATCATCTCCGGCCAATTTTCTTTCATATTTCTCAAAATTTTTCAAAAATAACAGTTGCCATCTTATCATTTTCTTTGTTATACTAAGCTTTCCAATCAATATTTATCAATGTAATTCTGAGTCCGTAATGGACTACCTGCACTGTGTTGATCAGATAAATGATGATGTTCAATGGGCAGGGTTAAAAAAAATCTATGTATTCTTCCCTCAGAATTAAAACTATATCCTCCAACAGATAAGCGAATACTGTAACACACGACTATCATGCAAACTACTCCTTATCTTTCCAGTAAGATATCAGTACTATTTATTATATAATTATAAACTAATCAGAATTCATAGTCCATCCTAAATGCTAACATTGAAATTAACCAATTATCAAATATTTCTTCTAAAACTTAAAAATTGCATTTTCTGTAAGAACTGACTGCACTTATTTAATTTTTTTATTACCAATAAATATGTTTTTTAATAGTTCTATGACATAAACCCACTCACTCTATAATTCTATATTTATTTCTTGAGTATTTTTTTTTAACTTATTAAAAATTTCAGAGAAGAACATTAAAAAAATATAAAATATTTTTTTAAAATATATATCTGATATGTATCATTACTTTCAGGTCATTCTATATTATATATATTCTTTCCTTGAAAACTTTACAGAATTCATTCACCTTTAATCTATTTATAAATTTTAATATTTTTAATTTTGGATATTTTCTATTCGTGCATCCTTCTTAATGCATGAATTATTTTCTTAAAACAATTTTTTAATCTTATTTATTTTTCTAATCTCTTCTTCTATCGCTACTCCTTTCATTATTCCTTGTTTCCACTAACCGTTTAATTAATTTCTCTCCAGTTCATATATCACAGGCTATCTTTCTTTTTATATCTTTCCTTCTTATTGCCCATATTTCCGTTCATTCCTAACGTGGACATCTTATTTTCCTTTCATTTCTACCATTTTTATTTATTGATATATGAGATATCCGAGATTCCTTTTAATTATCATTTTATTTTTACATATTCACTAACATGAAACTAGCTTTAGTATTATTGTTTCTTTTTAAACCCGCTTAAACTTTTCTATTTATCTGCCATTTAATAAATTTCAGAAAATCGTTTATTTGTTGACTATAGTCTAGTTAAATTTCATTCCAAGAATTCTTTTAACGTTTCCTTTAGATAACAATTATTATAAAATGTATGTTAAATAAGACATCTTTGTCTTACACGTCTTGGTTCATTTTGCTTCTTTTGTTTCATCATCTGTCTCATAAATACTCTTCCATCTTTGGCTAATTTAGAAATTAGTTTCCTCTTCTTTCACTCAATTCCATTTAAGCTTAAAATTTTCATTAACTCTGTATGGTTCATTCTGTGAAAAGATTTCTTCGAGATCTACATAACAGATGCAGATTTATCGTCTTTTTATCATAAATTTCTTCGTAATTTCAATATTCTTTCATTTCATAAAATTTTTCTCATGTTGATCAATATTTACTATAAAAATTTATATATCTGTGAGAACTTCTGTTATAATTTTGGCCAGAAGTTCCCATTTGCAGCGATGTCTGCCTCAGTTTTCTTTCAAATAGAAGAATATTTGAAGACAAATTAAGAAAGATTTTTATTGAGTTTTTTTAATTTTCTTTCCTGGTAACTTTTATCAAAAACTAAAATAAATATATATACGATTTCTTTCTTTATCTTACAAATTTTGATTCGAAAGTCATAGAATTACAAATGGAACACTGTTCAAAGAAAAGTTGTGACAATCTATCTCGACGTGTTCCGCATCATGTCATTTTATTTTGATATCCGGATATTCGAGAGAAATTGAACAAAGTCACCAATATTTTTGTAGATTTTCTTTCCTTGCACCTATAATAATTGGAGAAACAGAAATTCCATAGCTGTTGTCATGTAAACATTTGTTATTATACATAAATTGTACGTGATATTATTTATTATACAACTTTATATATTCAAAACATCAACATGTAAAGTGTGAAAAACATTATTATTTATCTGATTTAAATTTATATATTATTTTATTTCAATTAATTTAACTTTTATCTCATTCTAACGCGAGTTTCCTCTCGGTATAATGACCGCAACAAGGAATATAAAAAGTATCTTTTTTTTTCATTTTTAATAATCTCGAAAAAAATTTAAAATATGGTTTGTTTTCCATTTATGTGTTATGTTTATCTACTCGTAGATACGGATTAAAATTCGTGGAATCTTCACCCCCCCTTATTCTGCATCCAACCCAGCCAAGTAATAATAATAATAACCTACAGAAACAAACTTTGAGGTGTTTTCTTTTCATAACCTTATACCGGACGACAAGAAAAACAGAATTGATCTCTTAAATCCTCAACAAGAACCGCACAACGTATTCAATTTTTGTTACAACATCATACTTTACCTTCATAAATTAATCTACATATTCAATTTAGAAGCCCAAACTACTAAGTGGAAAATATGACAAGATGTTTTCTGATAATATTATTTCAGAAAATTTTCATATTAAAAAAAAAAATTACTAGAATCTTACATAAAATTTAAAATAATAATAATAATAAATTATAGTGTGCATTTAAAAGAAAAAAAATCAAAATTTTTGATAAATAACTGTAAATATAAATCGCTGTTTCGTCCATAATAAATATCATAAAAAATTATTACTGTTGTTGAAATAATAATAATAAAAAAAAGTCGATTTATTTCGACTTTTATTTATTACTTTGGCAGCAACAACAACAATAAAATTAACAATAGAAAAAGAAATCGTACATCATAAAGTAATTTAAAATAAAGCATTAAAAATATTTTTTATATATATTCCAGAAAGAGCATATGCGCATAATAAATGTTACCATAAAATAACATATATATACGCCACTATAACACATATATATATACTGTATATATTAATAATGCGCTTAATCTTTGCGCATAGTCATTATATAGGTAGCTTAAACACGTCTGTATTATTTGTGCATGATTATGTTTTCCTCAATTTTGAATATGTAAGGTGAAAATATTTGTGTATTCTTGCGAATATAAGCTATAGTATCTTATATCGCATTTCCTCGTATATTAATCCTAAATATAAAATAAAGATAAAAAAAAAACATTAAAAAACAAGAAAATTCTAGGTATTCTTATAATGAGCACTTTTTGATACTTATATTCAAGAATGCGCACTCAAAAATAAATGTTCCTTTAAAGTTTAAACTAGATATATAAATTCTAAAGTGAGTAAAACATAACTTTTGAAGGGAAGGTGAAGTGTTTCGCTTGTATGAAGTGTTTTCTGATCTAGAACATTATTTCGGACATTTTACAGAATGTTATTTAAAATTTGAGTTGATATAAATATTTATCGTATGCTCTCTTCGCTGTTAATATTCATGTATTTGTAGGCCATTAATAAATGATATCTATATAATTTTAATTCAAAAATTAAATTACATTGTAACTCACTATAACGCTCTTGATGTGGATTCAGATATAACGCCATCGTTACAACTCCCAAAAAAACGATTTCAGCTATTCCATAAAAATATCATTAAAAAAAGGAACCAAAATTGACAATTTCTAACAATGCTGCCAATATGAATGGTAATAAAATCTTAATGCTCTCAAGAAGAGCATAGAGAACTCCCTCTTCCTTTCCCTTAAAATGAACAAAAGTACAGAATTTATTTTTTATTTAAAATAACGCATCGGCTCCGCAAAGTTCGTAACGTTTCTCTCTAACGCGACCCCGCATTTATCGCGATGGAATATTTGAATTCGCATTTCCACGTTACATCGAGGCTCCATGTAATTGGAATTCATTGAAATCTCTCTTAATGTCTCTTATATTAAAAAAAAAATGTCCTTTTGTAATATCATTAATATGCCCAACATTTCTTATAGAGCGTACTAAAATTTTAGAAAATCATCTGCAATCTTGGCTAACTTTCAATAACGTACTAACTTTAGTTTAACAGAAATGAAGATTCTCGAAGCCAAATCATTTTTATGACATGCAAGTAATTTTATCGTTCCAATGAAACCATTCGTTATATATATATATTTTTTTTTTAATTTTTTTTTTTCTACAAATTTCCTTCGAGCTTTAATTAATCCGCACTTGTATATTGTATTTATATATATTTTATCTGCCAACTTTTCAAATTAATTACGACCATTTTTAAGACAGTTAAAAGCAATTTTATTAGCAAATAGTTCGACGCATAAATATACTTTTAATTAAAAAAAATTAATAAGAGTTAATTAAGTATACATAATTTTTTTTTTTTTTGTTTCTCATATTTTCGAATGTAAATCCACTTTAAATTGTAAGATTTTAAAAATATATACGGTTGCTTAAAATTCGAATTTTTTAATTATGACGAAAAGACTAATTAATAAAAATAAACTTAGTGTGTTCAATTATTATTATTATTATTATTATTTTAATTCTGAGTTTAATATACAAAATATTAATTAAATCAAAATTAGGAACGAATCTCTGAATATTCGAAACGATTTATATTTGACAAGTTAATCTTTTTCTAATTTCCTAAGATTAAAAATTAATTCTCCAATTGAAATAATATAAATGATAATTTGAAAATGCATATTAAAAATTTTCATTTTTCTATTTATAAATAACAATTATTTACATTGTAACTTAAATATTTTAAAATGTATATTCTAGTTTTTGATGTTTTATTAATTAATAATTTTTTATATTTTTATAAAATTTTATAAATATTTTTAATTAAATTCGACTTTAAACACTAAAGTTTTTCTTTTCAATTTAATTAAAAATTCGAGTAAAATTCTCAGTTTAATCATTGTTACGTCATGTTTGTTAATCAATCAAAACTCGAATATTGCGTATTATTATTACGTCATAAGCTTCGTTAAGACAATCCATTATTACTCAGTTGCATAATTATGTTATTGTTACCAATGCGGATGCTTCATTGTATTCCATATCATTATTACGTTGATGCATTGTTACGTGATAGATATAAATGTGACAAATCTCATTGTTGAAACGCATACCAATATAAAATCGCAATTATTGGTGAGACAGTAAGTGGTTACGAGCAGCCATTTTTATTTTATAATCTATTGTTACTTCACTGTTCGCTTTTGACAATGAGTACACATAAATATACTTGTAAAAAATCTACGTTATTATTGCGTTTTGTTATAAATATAAGCTTTAAAACTTTCTCGTGTAAGTATATTTTATTATCTCCCTTATATATTCTCATCAATTATATATTATTATTACGTCATAAGCTTTGTTACGACAATCCATTATTACTCAGTTGCATAATTATGTTATTGTTACGAATGCGGCAAGTTTCATTGTATATTTCACATCATTATTACGTTGATGCATTGTTATGCGACAAATCTCATTGTTGAAATGCATATCGTTATAAAAACGTAGTTATTAGTGAGACATTAAGTAGATTGCGATCGGTCATTTTTATTTTATAACCTACTGTTACTTCACTGTTCGTTTTTGACGAGGAGCACACACACTCATGAAAATCTACATTATTATTGCTTGCTATAAATATAAGCTTAAAAAAAAATCTCTCAAGTAAGTATATTTTATTAACTCTTGTATGTATTCATATCAATAAAAAATGTATACATTCTTTGTTTCGATCCGGAATACTTAACTTTAAAATATCACACAAGAACTTTATTTAAGAGAAATAATTGCCATTAATTACTATAATCTAATAATTAATCATCAGTTTATGAATTAAGATCGCATTTAATTCAACCAGCTTATAGACAAGTACGAAATGCTGACAATTATTTATTCTCGCTTCAAGTGTAGTGCGCTTTTATGGTTTCAGTTGTGCTTCAATTTTGTTCAGAGTTTTCCATTGTCCAAACAATAGATAAGATTATTTTTATTTTACTTTCCTGGATTTTCATTTGCATAATAATTATTCTTTTGCAACCAATCACTATAAAAAAAACAAGTCTTTTTAGCTACATCAGAATCTTCGAACTGAAACCGAGAAATTAAATAGATTCAATTAACTAAAGGATAGTTTTGGATTAAATTTCTGTTTTTAGTTCGCAGTTATGGACAATTAGTGACCTCCAATTTCACATATATATATAAATATATTTTTTTCTCTTTTCGTTCTCTTGTTTCCTCCAAATCCATCTAGGCAAACAATTATCTATAAGTGTCATTGATTGGAGAAGTAACGTGTTCCGCTCATCTACAATTGATTTTTATCGGACGTTTTGCTGCCAAAAGCGGATCTACAGAACACTTTTAAAGCGTTGAAATAACGACTACACTTTTTTAAATTGTTTTTGTAAAAAGAATTTGATTATAGAGTAAAATCTCGGTAGACCATAAACCGTTAAATTCCGTTTAATTCGTGTTGAAACATGCATCTAACTTCCTGATAGCAAATACAATAATTATTTTCATCACGACTGCCGCTTTAAATAAATTTTGCAACGGATTACAAGATTAAATTCGGGATTTTTTTCTTTAATCTCCGTTAATGTTCGTGCCTTTAATAATAAGCTGATTATATAAATGCATCATATGTTGAATTTGTTCTCAAAGCAGAATTAATTTTCGGATTTTGTTCTTCTGTCTTTTAGTTTTTAATATTAAATTCGACAAACCGGGTTGCAATATAGGAACAATATGCTTAAATTTTCTTTCAGTTAGTGTTTCAGCACTTATGTATGTCTTCCAAGTTTCCAGTTCTTTTACAAAATCATGTTGCATATATAAAATATATACAGGTATATACTTTTACATATGCAACATTTATAAATGAACATACATTAAACATTTATATAAGAAGATAATAAGCAAAAATAAAGTGGGAATGCAAACATATACTGCATAAAATTAACTTTAATTAAGTATGATGGCATTATTAAGTGAAGATATCAGAAATCTGTAAATCCTTTAATCCGGAATAATCTTTTACTATAAGTACAATAAAAGTATTAAAATTTAATGCAGAATAGCATATTTTCTTTTCACAAATAAAACACCAGCTATTTTACATAAAACAATATTTTATAATGATAAAAATATTAATTTTATCTCATAAATATTGTTAATGCTAGTGTGGGTTTCGGTTCATTATTACGGAATATCGCTAATCCGGAAGACTAATTTCTCTTATTAATTCCGATTAACAACATTGATCCATTGGATTAACAATTCAACTGAACATAATTATGATATTTCTCTATTGTTTAACCATATTATATTTTAAAATGCATCAAGTTAATAATTTAAAAAAATAGCATTTATGTTTTTTCCTGCTAAGTTATTCGTTATCGTAAAGCAAGTCGTATTATATCTCTGCTTCGGAAAATTCTTTCTGTGAAATTCTAATAAATTTTCGTGCAATTTAATACAGAAACAAGTTTTAAAAAGAAATGTTCTTTATCATATTTCATTCCTCTTACAAGAAAACTAATATTAAGTATAGGAATTACATTAATCTGTTGAAACAGACGTCTTAAGTGCTCAATCGATGAAAAGACACAAACCGAATTTTCTCCACCGGTGTATTTTATCCAATAAAATTAAATAACGACAATTTTTTTGTTCTGTTGAGAACTAGAACACAATTTCTTATAGAAATTTCGGCAGAAATAAAAAAAAAAGTCATAATTTAACAAAAGCTAAGATAACTTTTGCGTCGACCGAATAGTTCCAAATTTCGGTTTGTTTTAACAAAAAAATAATAATTTTTAATTAGATTTATATTCGAATTTAGCTACAGTTTTGATCGATTTATAGATTAACTAAAAATCGATATAATTTCGTACAAAAATAATTAATTTATTAACTATCGTACGAGTAGATCGAGTAACAACAAAAATACAACACAGCTTAAGCACCGAAGAAAAAGTTTCTCGTGTAAATAATACAATTTTTACTTCGGATTTGAGCGTTTAACCCAAAAAATTTTCTTTTCTAGCAGTAGATTGCGGTGAATAACTGTTCAGAAAATATCCGTTGAGTTGGAAAATTCAGTAAACACCACAGGACCCCGCCCATGAGGCATTCGCTTTCCAATATCTCTGCCTAGTTTCAAACATTCGCAGCTGTGTGCCATCAGTTAGTTTTATTGTTGCGGATGAAATAAAATTACAGAGAACAAAAAAAGAGTAAAATACAAAAAATAGATATTTGTAGAACCGTGGCATTCGCGTAAGCTTTAAGAAAAAAAATCATTATTGTACTAAAATCGATACTCTCGGTTATGAACCTAGATATATATATAGCTGCTTTGTATCTTCTTACACGTTATATTGTATATAAAAATCTAAAAGAATACGATGTAATGACAGCAAATAAATAAAACAAGTCGCAAGTCGGATGAGAATATTACAATAAACTTACTGGTTTCAATATCGTTTTGCATCCGTGTATATCACTCTCTAAATTTATTTTCACATCTTTTGAGACAAAATAAGAAAGAGTTTAATAGAAAACTAAAGAAATCCGACAGTTACAGCTGACGTTTCCTTGTAATCCACATCTGTGGCATCAAATATAGAAGAGTTAGCTAGAGAATATTTGCAGACCAAATATACGTCAAATCATTCAAAATCCGAATATTTTCCTTATAAAATCGTACTTTAAAATTCGATTAAAAATATAAAAATTAAACCTATGCAAATTTTTACATTTTTAATAATAAGTTTATTATTTTCTTTTAATTAACGAAGTTAATTAGAATTTTTTAAATTAGATTTAGATTCGTGTTTCAAAAGATTTTCAGACGCTTTTATAAAAGCTTTTGAGTAAAGAAAGAATTAAACTCCAAAAATTTACGTCTTGAAGTTAATTAATTGCATTATTTCTGCATTAAACGCGTAAATAAATTCGCGAATATTTTTTTCTTTCGAATAATACAGACTCTAAAACGAAATTAATTTTTGCTTTAAAAGGCTATTTTAAAATTTAACTTTCCGACTTATAAAAATTTCAATTCGATTATCGAGCTCGATTCCATCAAATTTTTGATGTAGATAGATCGGTGGTAAATTTGTTTTAATTCTAGATCTTTCTCTTTCTGTGTGTCTGTGTGTATTATATAAAGTTACTTTTAATATAGAAGAATGATTAATGCGATCACTTCACGTATTTAAATTTTAGTGTCATTTTAAGAATGCATCGGCATCCAATTTTGCCAATCTTCTGAATACATCTATGGCTCTCGAATCATTATATCTAAACAATAAAGATCTGGCTTTAGTCCAGGAATAAATTACTTTTAACTCTTGATCGTTATTAGCAATTAGCAACTTAATTTTTACAACTGTAATTATGTTCAGAATCAGATTTGGACCGTTCCAGTAATTGATAATCGTCCAAATACGGAATATATATTATGTGGTCAAACACGACGCCATTTTTGATATTTACATAAAGAAACGAGTAAAATATGCGTTATTCATCAATAAAATATGTGGGTCAAGTTATGATAAATGGTATTTGTTACTGATAACTAGGGCTTTTTAAGGAGAGGAATCGGTAAGGGTGGAGTCCAACGTTTTCCTATATTAAGCTGTAACATAACGAATGACTCATTCATGCTTAGATGCATCGCTACTGAATATCAAAAGATTTTCGTGACATTAACTTAATATTTCTCGTGTTTTATGCAAGTAATACGCCCTTAAAAAAATTATTATAAATAGCTTAGTTAATTAATTTCTTCTGTAGAGTATCTTTGAGAGTTTTAATGAAAAATGTTCTGGCAAAAATAATATGTAATCATTTTATTATTTTACTTTTTTTGTGCAAAAGTTTCGTACACGAACTAAAGCGATTAAATATATAAATTTAATTTTTCTTTAATTTTAATGTTATCGCCCCTTTTTTTTCTTTCAGTAAAATAAAAAAAAGAAAGAAAGAATAGGGGATGGTGTTTCGATGATCATTTCTAATTACTTTAACTTGATAATTTCCTTCGCCTTCTGTTTAGAATCTAATTACGGATCAGATATTTTTCTGGAAAAATTTTCATATTTTGGTGAAAAATAACTTTATATTCCAAGTTTATAATCAGGTAGATCGACTGACGGATCGATACTCCATTGTAATTAAAAGTTTTCGTAGATCGGTATGTAAATGAGACAAGCTCTCTTCGACGCCTGTTGGTGCAAATTAGGAAGACATCTTCCTTTGTAAAAAGGTGATTAAGCGAGAAAGTGATGAATGACAGTGTTGGCTTGTTTTAAATGTCTTTCTATGATGTTTTATCCCTTTTTAACATTACTATGCACGTAGAAAGAATTTTTAAAAAACGGCAGACAATTCTTTTTTTTTTTTAAAGAAAGGAGAAAGAGAAAAAAAATTGCTTCTGAGAACAGATACCTAATTATATTCTGAGAAATTATTATTAAAAGTGTAAAAAGAGTATTTTGGTAGTTTTAATTCCATTGAATCACCTAAATTCGGCATTTAAAAGAAGAAAAAGTATTTTCGTATATATGTACTCGCATATAAATCGATAAATCTTCTAGAATTTTTGTGTGAATCAAAGTAAATTCTTCCAAGTCATGTTATGAAATCTTCAATAATACTTTGCTACAAACCTTCCTTCCTTGGAAAATATTTTTTAGAATGGAAGTTTAACTTGTTTACACGCTTTGAATTCCTATTTTTTTAATACAGTATATTGTAAAACTACAAACTCTTCTCTTTGGTAAAAAATTAAATTCTTTAAACTGTTAAAATCAAATATTAAAGAAAAAAAAATTTTACATATTTACAGTAGAAAAATAAGTATTTTTGGGTTTATATATAAAGAGTAACTAGGTTAAATGCCTTGCTTTAAATGTGTATCAAAGTAATTTTCTACTTTAGAGTCAATTATGAACTTGAAAGATGTTCCAATCTGCCATAATTTGTCCTTTGGGATTCGCTAGACGAAGATGCTTCTGGCTTAAAAACAGAAAAGGAAAAAAAAAGAAAAACGAACCAGTTAAAGGTTTCTTATTAATAAAACAAAATTAGCTATCGACTTAATAATGGTTTTCGCTTCTAATTTTAAAATTTCCGTAAGTAATTAACAACTTTTTAAAGAGTTAAGAACAAAAAAAAAAAAATTTTGTGTTACTTCTTATCTGGATTTGCTCTTTTAGTGGGAGCAAAACTATATAGAAAATTTTCATTTGTCTAATGTAAGTTAAGTGACATTCTTGCAGTTTCTAACCTCCATTATTTTATTATTATTTCTTTGTTTGGGGAGGGGAAAAAAATCATTATCGCATTACAGTAGTTTGATGGAATTATTTGAAAAGTTTGGTATTATCTTGAAGCTTTCGATAATGACAAGTAAAATACATTTTCCTGTATACTTTATCCTCTCGTTAAGAAGAATTAAGTTTATATATATTTTACATTTTGACATGCCGAATGTAAAGTAAAAATATTTTATCTTATAACTTATACTAAAATTCGCGTAATTACATTAAGCTTAAAAAATATTCATAAATATGAGTACTTGAGCGTTTTAATTATTTTAAAGTACGTTTAGAGCAATTAAAAACGTAATTTTGATTTTGTTATTGTTTACACAGATTGATGATTATTATTTTGCTATATATAACTCGCATTAAAGCGCCATATAAGAGTTGGGGATGAAAATCTCGGGAGTAAAGCAACTGGTACTGATAAATGGGAAAGCTATCCCATTGCCATCCTTCGAGACCCAAGTTTTTGTGTATAAAAAAGAAAAAAAACTATCGTTTCAGTTGATTATTTGACAAACCCA
>WUQG02292270.1:0-19511 GCA_011317285.2 Androctonus mauritanicus | reverse complement strand
TGTTTCTGGAAACTTTTGCCAATTCACTTGGTGAGATTTCTGCAATCGCATTGCAAATGTTTGTTTTCAACTCTTCAGTTGTATGCGGGTTGTTACTGTAGACCTTACCCTTTAAATTACAAGAAATAGTACCGCTTAGACAGCTTCAAATATCACGTTCAGTATAGCACGGGGCCTCTTTTTTTTTGGCCACCCTGTATTAGTTGTTAGCAAAAATTTTTCTAATACTGTATAAAGTTGAATAATGTTAAACAACGAGCTCTTACTCATCATTTAACAACTTAATTATTTTCCTTTATTGGTTCCTGTTTCTTTAGAAGAAAAATTTAAAATCAAAATCGAAAGTCTAAAATTCTAATCATTCATTCTATCAATACCAAAAAACAGGAAATGATTATCTTTTGTTCGTAAATGATTCTTCCTTGTTAAGTTTTGCTTATCAGCAATTCATGTTTAAATATCTGATTTATTTTTTTGAAAATTTATTCTTTGATTTAAAACTGAGAATAGTAATCATCTGTCCAAATAAAATGCTTTAATTATTCTTAATTAAGAATAATAATAATAAAAAAAGTTCATTCCAATATTTATGTTTAATCTATGTTAATCTTATTTCTTGGGTTAATACTGAGATTATATTTGTATTAGAAAATAGCATGATTGATTACATTAATATAATTCGTTTATTGTTGACAAATTATCTGTAATAAATTGAGTTAAAATTTTAAACATTGATAATTATAAAGGTCATATGTATGTATGTCTATTGTTAACTTCCTTTAATTATACAAATGTAATTGGAAGTTATTAAGGTCACTTGATAAGATAATATCCGTATAACTGTTAGTTCATTCAATCAGTTTCGCTTCTCGTGTAATTCCAGACATAAACAAATGTTCTCAATATGGGAAGCTTTGGAGATTTGGCATAGAACATTTAAGAGATTACAGTTTACAACTACATCAGTATAACCGATGTATAGTTTACAACTATATATATCAGTGAATTTAAGTTTCAGATAATTTTTTTTTGTTTTCTATTGTTTAATTTCGGTTTTATATGTTTTGGAAAACCCAAATATTTAATTATACATGCAATAATCCGACTCAATCCTTTGATCTATCGACGTAATGTATCGATTGTTTACTTTGTAGACTCGACAACTTTAATTAATTAATTTTAAATTGCAGATGAATAAGTTTTGACTAATGAATGAATGACAATTAAATAATTTTTTTTGCTAATTAAATTATATTCGTTGAATTTAAATTCGCATCGGTTACTAATTCATAATGAGCAAATTTTTTCAACTAGTTTTCACGCATATTTAATAGTTCATCAAGAATAAAAATAATATAATAAACAGTACAAATAACTTTTGTTGACGTTTGTTATATTTTATGTAATGTTCGACAAAATTTACACGTATATTAGATCATCGAGTAAAAAAAAATCAAAAAATAATTTTTATTTTGATCCATCGACTTGAAAAACATGGCAGTTAATCAAATTGTAACTATTGTATTATTATTGTACAGATTTACAGCACAAGAAATGTAGATATTCTGTATTTTTATGGTAAAACGATACGAAGTATTTTATATTATTCATATTGAAATTATTAAATTTGGTTTGAAAAATTTAGAAGAATAGTTTCTAACAAGATGTCAAAGCTCTTACGTTATATCTCATATATTATCACGCCTTCATAAAGAATGGACTTTAAACATGCTAATTTTACATAGAAAGTAATGGAAAATAGCTATTTATTGACCTGTTAAATGTAATAAAAGTCATTATTTTCATCAATAATTTTCTAACATCATTAAAAAAATATTTAAAAAAATATAGGTCTAAATTTTTATCAATATTTTTGTTTGTTAGAATGGACTCGACTGATGAATATTGAATTAAATAAAATCGAATAATTTTAACCATAGTAATGATTGAAACATTAGATGCTTTATAAAATGTTTTTCATGTGTTTAAGAGAGATGTAACTTCTGCAAAATTCGCCAAAAATTGTTTGCAATCAATAAAAGTTCTATCAAATTTTTTTGTTACTACATAAGACTAATATAATATTTGTTATGTTGTTAGTACAATTTTTTGTCTAGAATAATTTCAATAATATAAGCCGTATTTAAATGTCTAAATTAAGGAATTTTAACCATAATGTTCTTTAATTTTATCAATATAAACAATGGAAGTTTAACTGAGAATTAATTAAAAAAATTCAGTCCTCATTTTAGCCAATATAGTAATTGAATTTTCATGTTTTGAAGACGAAAATATCAGACTTTATCTACTTATATTAACTACTGGTATGTCTTAAAAAATATTTTTAATTTACGTTAACTGTGTATGTTCGTCATGGTATCGAGCTATCGATCATACGAAAATTCAAATATTGATTTCAAATTTATTTTCCTATTTTTATTTATCGTTACATCTTAATAACATATCAAAAAATTTCTCTGTAGCCTTATCAGTATTGATTTATAATGCTGATTAAAAATAGAAGGATGTCGTGCTAAACAGAGCATAAAAATGCCTTATATTAAAAAAAATTGACAATTTGAGATGCTCAGGTATTTATAGGGAAAAAAGGAAAAAAATCGTAAGACATATATAGTCTGAATTTCATAATTTATATAAAAATCATACTTATTGCATTTCTTTGAGTTATTAAAATACAGAAAACTTTAGGAAAATTTTCCGTGTTTTCGTTTCTTACAAATACTGTAGTTTTATTTTTATACTAGCAAAGTAACCCCTGGGTTGTCCTGGAATGTTTTAAATTATTTTAGGAAAAACTCGAGTTTTGGTTATTTTGATTTATAATGTTGTTGTTAAATATTGAGATAGTACTGTATTTAATGTAAGTTTAATGTAATGTCTGTATGTATGGCATTTGAAAATGTTTAAACTTTCATGTTATCACTGTGTTTCTAACGTTATATCCTATTAGTATTTTTATATTATTACTGAGATAATATGTAACTTTTTTAAAGTTTCTATGATATAATATATATATGTATCCTATAACAGGAAGCATGCATAACATACGTATGCGTAAATAAAATTGATATATATTGTATATATGAACTAATAAGTAGTAAATTCCCAGCCGTAACCGCTAGGTTTATAAACTAAATTTGGTGTGGAGATAGCTTCTAGATCACATTCAAAATAAAAACTCCAAAACCCCCAAAATTTTTATTGTCTGCTGAAAAAAATTGGAAATTTATATTTTAAAAATGTTTTTGCCAATAGATGGTTTTATAACTTTTGTTTAAATAAAAGTTTTATTTTATTATTAGATTTATTTTAATAAATTAACTTCAAATAGTTTATTTCTGCGATTAAAAAAACTCGAAGAAGACTAAAGCACTATTTACTTTAAAAGTAGCGCATTGATTAATTCACGTTTTCATTGTTTTGCATCGTTTTTATCAGTCAATCTATTGTAGATATCTTTCGCAATGGCTGCTTTGTTTCTGTTTAAACAACTTTCTTCAAGGTTAATATCTTTAATTTTTAATAGCTGTTTTCAGAATTTTATCAATAAACAAGTATAAAACTTTTTAAATACGTTGGTCAAGTCATTTAGAAATGGTTTAAAGAATTTAACTCTATAATGCTTCACGCCATTTGTCAATTAACTTTTAGAATTTTGTTGATAGCGGATTATTCAATATATTTTCCGTAAGATTGCATACATCGCAGAGCCCAGAAAAATGGTATCAATCGATAGGGGGGTCGAGACAGGCAAAATATACCTAATGAACTAGGGATCAAAGATTAACGAGATATACACGCGTCTAGGTAGCATAGCACGAGAACGGGACGCGTCGCGCTCCACACTATAGCGAAGCGAAGCGCAGTATCAAACCATGTGCATTGTGAAAATTTCAACTTCAATATCTCGTTAATTTTTGACCTTTGACCCCTAGTTCATTAGGGATATTTTGCATATCTCAACCTCCCTATCGATTGATATCGTTTTTTCCGGGCTTTGCAATCTATGCAATCCTATCTCTTATCGTTTAAGACAGTGGTTTCCAAACTTTGTGTCTGCGCTCCCTTTTTTTTCATAAAAAATTGGTACGCCCCCTCATTTTCATAACAGTAATTTTATAAATACTTTCTACTTACCATTTAATACTAAAAAATAATGTGTTTTGTATAAATAAAGTTCTTATACATAAAAAATATATATATTTATTATGATGTAATAATTTTTAATACAACATAATATTTAATGCGTTGGATGGGCTTATTTTTCGGCACAAACTCTATCAAATCGGGATGTCGTCGAAGATGTCGCTACTCGCAATTCTTTTCCAATCACTAAACGAGATCGATATTTTGTCTTTAAAACAGATACAGTAGAAAGTTTCTGGATACATGAATATAAAAACAATGAAATATATTCAAATACATATATGGATATATATGTTTATGACACTTTTGATGATTAATTTTTTTCGACAATTTGAATTTATTTTTTGTTTGTTTGTCTCAAAAATGATATTTGTTGTTAATTCTTTCGCGCCCCCTTGCACCCCCTAATGGTGCGCCTCCCACAGTTTGGAAAACACTGGTTTAAGAGATTACTCAAAACAAACACGCAATCGAAAATATATGGCTGTTTTATAGTAGTATAAAATAAAATTAAACGAATATTCCAAAATATTGAAAAATATTCAATCCAAAATGTCTGTTATACATACAGTTTAAAGGCTATACACTGTGTTTTCGTTTATTATAGAAAATATAGTATAGCCTTTAAACTGTACGTACTAACAGATATTATATTTTTGTCAAAACTAAGGACTCGGGTCGGATATTACATAATTTTTAAAACAAATTCAATCGGAATTAAATCGTATTTTAATCCTGATACTGAAAACTTAATCAAATTACTAATGTTGTTTATATTATTATTTTTTAAATTTTGTTGATAAATGTTATATTGGCATTATTGAAGTTTTTCAATAAAACGCATTTATCGGGTGTAGTATTTTTATCAGTAGATAAATACTCTCTTAAACTTTTCCTGGCTAACATTCGAATAAGTTTTGATTTGAATTTAACCATTAACAAAAAGAAAATGTTTTGGCATGTTGGCATCCTGATATAATACAGTATCATCATATATAATAAAGGAATAAGCGTGTGAAATCAATATTTCTGCACATGTGCGAACCGGACCGGAAATGCTGCCATTATTTTCTCTCGCTTCAATCTTTAATCGCCTCTTTTAGAAAACTAAATCTCAATCTCATTATAAATTTTATTTTAAATTATCGCAGTTTACTTCCTATTTATGTTTGTATAGTTGTTTTCGTTATTCGACTTCAATTTCTGGCTTTTCCATCGAAAAATGTTGGCTGTTCTCGGGCTGGAGGGTTCAGTTTGCATTCGGTACTTCGAGGCTACATAAACATTGCATTCATGATTGCATTTAAATAATAATTCATTTATTTCAGAAATTATAATTATTGATATTTTTATTTTAAGATAATTATAATTATTACCATCCACGATTATTACCTACTTTGGTCCACCAGGCACCAAAATAGTTTTAAGGCTAACAAGTAAGATCCAGTGCACGTGCTTTCTTTATCGTATTTTCGTTTTTATTATGGATGGCAGACTATGGTTGGCACAAGGGTTCAACAGCAAAATCTCAGATTTCACATATAAGAAAAAAAATTTTATTTTTTTATGTATTTGGGCACGTAGTGGACAATGGCTAACTAGTATTTTTACAAAAACATTTAAAATGAATATATTATTATTATATGATAGATATCGTGTTAATCTTAAAATTTTGGACTGTTGTCTTACTGGTTAGTGAAATGGAATTGAAATTAGTGTTTGTGTGTGTGTTTGTGTTTTCTCTAAAATTTGGATATTATTCAAAACTTTTTAATAGAATATTTTAATGTATTGACTGGCAGTGTTAAGCAAATATGTAAAACATTTAAAAGATTTTCGTAGAAAAAAAGCTCTCTTAAACATAACACATTTAAAGAATTTACGTTACATATAATGTGCATAATTATTCACGTGCGACAAATAATTTCAAAGGCGACCACATAATTATTCATGTGAGACCATATTTTCAAAGGTGTCATATTTCTCGTTATACGATAATGGCCGTTGGAATCTTTTAAAGATTCAGATAGCCATCATCGTATAATGAGAATAAGTAGAATCCTTAAAATAAATATGCGGTATAGGTTATCTATTTTAAATAAAATAATGATCTCCTAATTATTAAATGTTCCGTGATATTTAGGTTTTGAGATATTTTTTTGAATGGATAACGATCAACAGTATTTTTTTATTTTTTTTTTTAACTGACAAGTGAGTAAAAATAAGTTATTGTCTTTGAAATGGCTGTTAACCTACTTCAAACTGAGTAATTCTTATTGAAACTACAGATCTCTAAATTCTGGATATTCATCTGTACTAAATGATCGTTAAACCCGCATTTGACATTGTAATTTTTTTTCAATTTTAAACTGTATAAATAACTTTTTAGAATAATCTGGATTTTTACGCTAATTTGAACATTTCTCCAGTTTTTTTTTTTTAATCTAATACTGACTTAGTGTATAATTTAACTATTTTCGAGTTAAACTATGTATTACTATTGTTATAAAATTAGCGAAAGACAATGGCAGTTTATCGATTTGTGTGCATAATTCTAGTTTCGTCCAAACCACAGCCATTCTTTCAGTTAACAGCGTATAATTTAAGAATATTCCCGTTATACAAGATGGAAAGCTTCTTTTTTTCTATGTTATGGATGTATATTATGGTCTACAGAAATAATGGAATTATTAATAAATAACATATGTATGTTTATATAATTATGTTATTTATTTATATATTTATTTGTCAATAGTTTGCAAATGAAGTATAGGGATATTTTGTATGATCTTCAAGATTATAGCTCTTTTAGAAATTCAATTTTAAGATATATATATATATACGTTTATATAATGGTATCCAAAGCAATCTCAGTCGCTGAAAAGATACTATTGATCAAGCTACGCTATCTCGTTTAATTCTTTATGCCTTTTTTGACTCCATTCCAGAAAGGAAAAAGGATGCACGAATTAGATTTATCCGTTTCGTGCCGACTGTCAGCACGATATTTTTCATAAATAACATCTGATTTAAATAGATAATTAGTGCTATAACTTAGAAGTTCAAGTACATTGAAAATGATGATGGGATGGTCGTTATCGCCGTAATAAAAGATGAACATGGATGGTGAGATGCGTAATGAAAATTCCATGCTTTCCGCCTTTTTTTAAAGCAAAGTAATATATTAGCAGACTAAAATAATAATAATAATAATAATAATAATAATAATAATAAACGATCTAAATTTAGAACTCTAAAAAGTCGTAACATTGATTTATTGATTTTAATAACGTGGTCTATATGAGACGAACTAAAAAATATCTATAACTAAGATGTACTTTTAAGTAATACTTCATACTTTTTTTTAATCGTAATTTATCAGCTAAAATTTTTTTGTTAACAGAAAATTTCTCCAATCTATATTTTATCTGTTTGAGAAAATTTTTTATGATTTAACCGATTCATTGATGGTTTTCGCCAATTTATTTCCTCCAGTAATATGATATTTATTTTTTGTGACACAGTTTTCTTGCCAAACCTGCTAAAAAATTATAAAAAAATATATACAGTATTAAAAATTTATCTATTGGGATTAAATATAATATTTGTGTTTAATACAGTACTGATACTCGGATATAAGAACTGTTTATGATAGAAATCGACCTAAAACCAATTTTTCAATAAAATATTTCTCCCTGATTTTACCTAAAACTGTCTCTAAGCTATGACAATTATTTTCTAAAATCTTCTTTGATTTGTAAGGCAAATATTCAGTCCATAAATCATCATGGATTAAAAAAAAAAAACTTTATATGTCTTCCTATATAAAATTACGACATAATGCACAAAATATACTATAGCACAGTTTTAAATATCCTCTGATATATCATTTTGGCTATTAAATTAGTTCAAAATTTAATTTTTAAAAATTTTAGCTCTTGTAGAAAATTGTATGCAAAAAAAAACTGTCACGATTCTTATAATAATTTTTATTAATTTAATCCATTTTATACAAGAAAGTCGTTTATTTGGACATATGAGAAATCTCTTTCAACTGATTTTGGTCATAAAAATAACCATTAAACTGTGAATAAATCGGAATATTTTTTTTTTTGCAAACTTTAATTAGACACAGTATACGATCACTTCACTAATTTGCAATTTTTAAAACAGTGATCGAGCTTGTTCTGAATTGTAAGCATTGCCTAATATACAGAAAGTCATATATAACAGTTGATATGTTAGAATCTAAATATAGTTTTCAGACATTAATTAAAAAATCCAAAGATTGAAAAAAAAAAAATCTCCGAAATCTGTCTGTAAAATTCGATTAGAATAGCAGATAACTTTTTAAAAAATAGTTTATTTTTCTTCTGTACATAAAATTATAAATACCGGAATGTTTTCAGACATCATTTCGAAGATTTACGTCTTTAGCTAAAATTTATGTTTCCGCTTCCCAGGATGAAAACACGAGGTTGAATCTCTAGTTTAGCGAGTGTTTTATGTTGTGTAACGATGTGGATAATTTATGTGCGGAGATGTGATACATTAATATTTGATTTAATGCGAAAATCTCAAAAGAGATTAGATCAGTAAATTTTTCGTGATAGATGCGATGATATTTATTCTTGAATTAGTGAAACCATTATATTTCGTAGAATAATCTTAGTTCATCTGACTGCATTGCATTATTATATTTGAAAACCGTGCTAGAATTGCCCATAACTCCCCCGCTAAGAATAGTTATTAACCATCCTAAAGATATTTGAATTAGTCTCGAAACATTCCCTCTTTCTAAAAAAAAATCGCAAAAATGTTTTCTCTCTCTAATTATAGCCTACGCTCTATAAACAAGAACTCTTATAAAGAAATAATCGTCTATTTTACAATCGTGTGATTTATTTTGAAATGATTAAAGATGCAGAAAACCAAAATCATCATCAATGGCATTATTAATGGAGGACTGCATGATTCTATAAGCTTCACTTTGGAAAAAAGCTAAAAATTGTTACGATATAGTAGTCTAGAAAGAAGAATAACAACTAAAATTGAAAACGTTTAAAGAAGTTTTTTTATTCATATACTAGAAAATATATCTAAAAATCATCAAATAAAAAACTTTGAGGCAAAAATCATTGACCTGATCTATTTTCACCAAAAAGTAAATCTTTCGCGATGGGATGTGGCAAGAGATTTACTGGCCGTCTGTAAGCATATTTTTTTTTTTTTTTTTCGAATCCGGATGTGTAGTTAAGTCTCCCACGCAGTCCCGTGCAATAAGTAAAAATTAGCATATATTTGTTATAATTGCTCATCCGATATTCCATTCAGTATAAGTATTTTTCTGCATTACTAATTGAAATATTAATGTTTATAATATTGAAGGTTCTATCGTAATGAAAAACATTTCTCAATTATCAAATAAAAAAAAAAAAAAAAAAAATTAGTTTTCTGTATATAATCAACTGAAATTATCGTTATTAAAAACAAAAATAACTAATTAGAAATGTAATTGCCTCTAATGTTTCCTGTTTAGATACGCATTAACTTTTTTTAACAAAATTTGTGGATATCTTGTATGATGATTCTTAATATTAAGAAGTTAAGCTTTTTTTTTTTTTTTATCTATAGATATTCCAACATCTTGATGTAAAACATTGAAATTGATAGTTAATTATTGGATATCAACATACTGACTGTGTTTTGATGGTCTAAGAATTTTTCATTCCAGACTGAGAGTAGTTTACTGTATATTAGGTACAATATCTCACGTAAAAATTTCAGAGAGTTGAATTAAAGATCAATAAAATCTCGAAAAGAGTAACCCAAATAACGAAAATCCTCTTCAAAATTTCCTTGATCGTATTAATTAAAAGATTTTATTCTACAATAAAATATCAATTCAAATTAATGCATTGTTTCGACTCTTCTACATGCCGTAGAAGTTATAAGTGGAAGACTCTTTTAAATAAATTATTTACGTATATTTACTAGAATAATCGTTCTTTTTATATCACGTTAAATTAAATCTTTTTTTCTTAACCTATAATTTTATCGATATGGAGTGAGTAGTACAGAATTTCAATCATATATATTAGTCAAAATTTCATTCTGGATTCATATCAACTCCACGAACAGTAGACCTAATTCCCAACCACTTACTTCTTCTCGTTTTACCTAATTTTCTATTTTTACCATCAATATCATCATTTACACCAATAGTAGCTTTGCAAGAAGACAAAATCAACCTAACCTGACCAGACATAAAACGTAATTGCCGTCACGACCAACATTTTTTGCATAACAACCAGCAGCTCGAGCAATTACAGCTCCATTACCTGGATTTTAGCTCAACACCGTGAACAAAAGAGCCAACAGGTATACACTTCAATGATAAACAATTGCCTGGCAATATATCAGAATCATCTCCTGACATTACAATATCATCAATGAACATTTTGATATTTAAATAAGAAAATCTAAATTATCCACACACATAATTTGAGTAGTGAAATACTTTAAAAATTTTATTAGTTCTATTTTGGACTTAAGTTTATTTTATATAAACGATTAAATAGTGATTCGTTTGATTCATGTTCATAATTTTAAATATACTGATTTCGAGTTGATGATGAAAAAATTCTCTCATTTAATTTCATTAAGTAATGAAGTTTAAGAAAAAGCTCAGGTGCTCTAATATTTCCTGTTTTAGACACATAATCAATTTTTTAAATAAAATTTATGGATATCTTGTATGATGATTCTCGATATTAAAAAGTTATTCGATATATTAATATATTCCAACATTTTGATATCAAACATTTGGCATTGAATGCGAAATGTTGTAGCAAAAATTTACTGCTAAAATACATAAAATAACAATTCACGAGAGCAGTAAGAGAGTAGCTAAGGATTAATTTACCAAATATGGACGGCATTTGAGCAACAGGAGCAAATCCTTTTAGTGCTACACGTATATATCAATTTATATTGCAAAAATAGTAGAGCTTAACGTTCTTTTTAATATTTAAAACACCAAAATAATTGATTTAAATGACAATTTATTCTTTCAGGTGTTCGATAGCAATGGTTCGTTCCTTTCTTTTGTCAATAGTAACGCTGATCCTCTGTATGGTCCACAAGGTCTGGCTTTGACCGCCGATGGATACGTTGTCGTTGCTGATTCAGGGAATCACTGCTTTAAAGTATACAAATATTTACAGTGACACGTAAGTTATATTCTACGTTTATTACTTTTAACGTAAGCGAGATATCTATTTATCAAGGTGAAATTATTCTTTTATTCTTTAGACAGACTTCGGAAAGCCGACTCTAGGAAGAATATGCCAGATTACAACTAGTCTACTACGCAGCACGCCTGACAAAGCATTTCCATCTTCAGCTACTGCTTAAAGCTCAAGTGCCATGTCGATATATATATTCAAATATTCGGGTATTGGTGCTTTGATAAGGAAAACGATTCAAGATTTTTCTAAATTTAATTTGTTAATCATATTTATCTGATGAAATGGAAATGTTTTTATATAGGATAACGTCTTTTTAAAATGGACTTTCTTACTGTCGTTTCGTTAGAAAGTATGTTTTTAGCAACTTTTCAATATTGATTCCCAGTTTCCTTAAAGAAATATATCTATCTATATATATATACACACACATACAACACACACACAAAAATCTATTATTTTGAGAAATTCTTTTATCAGAAGGGTAAACTATTATTTTTCCATTATTTCAAAGCAGAATTTCTTATATATGTAAAAAGAATCAACGTCATTTTTCAAAAGTTTTATCAACGTGCTGGCATTAGACATAGAATTTTCAACTTTAATCTAGATGTGCAACTATCCAAAGCATTTCTTTATATATTAATAGCTTGTATTGTATAATGGACCAAATACTTTTGGATATATATATATATATATGTCAAAAATCGATTTATAAATATAATCTCTGCACGAGCAAATTATATGATAAAGTATAAATAGCGTAGAATTGATGATAACGATTTGCAGATTATTCGCCCACCTATATAAGTTTTTTTTCTTTAAATATACTGAACGATACGAGAAACATATTTAAAACATATATATACACACACATAATAACTTAAAGTTTTGAATTAATTAAAAAGTGTTTATGAACTGCAGGAAAATAAGTTTTCAGATTTATGAAATAATATTGTCTCGTTTGTTAACATACTCCTAAATTATTAATTTGAACCTATAGTAATCAATTTTTAAAAATTCTGATGATAGTTCTGTATAAAATGTTATACATAAAATAAGGATAATTATTTTTTCTCGTACTAGAACGAATAGGAAAAGAAGAATTATATAAGTAAGATATTTTGAATTAGATGCCGTTTACTATGCCGAATTTCGAGAAAAATTAAATTTAGTTTGTTTTTTTAATGAAATTATTATTTTAGATACACGATAGTTATATTTACAGTAATTAATTCGATGCCGAAGTCGTTATAAACGAGTCATAATAGTGTTTATGACTCGTTTATAACGACCGAACGAAAATTGTAGCCGATTAAAATTTTAAAGAAATTTATTATAAAATTTCACACGAAACAACAATAGAATTTTAACAAATTTTGCACAAATTTACTCGAAATTTTGAATAAATTTTTGTATGATTTTAGAAAATTTTTCAGTAGCCAACTGTTTGGTTTGCAGCGATATTTAAAGTTACCATAACATTTTAAGATAAGCGCACAAATTTACGATGTGATTTTTCTGTTAGAGATGCTTTAAAAGATAGCTAAATATGAGTTACGTTATGTAAACATTCTGATTTTGATGTCTTAATATAATGGAAATTTATTTTTACAGCAAAAGAATTTATTGTGCTTCGTCTTTATTTGCTGTAACGTTAAGTTTATATCGTGAAAAGATTAATTGAATTGTGCATCGAATGCTTAAAAATAAATATATATATGTATATGAAGATTGTGCTTCCCATAAAAACAAGATTCTTCCTTGTATGGGTGCTGTATTTGTGTGAATATGAGGTGTGCTTGTCTTCAAAATTTCAATTGGCTTTCCGAAGTTTTCTGTATATATAATTATATTCAGTTTGGAGTAGAGCCAACCGTGTACGGATTTATTACATTGTCGTATATTAGATGTAAATGAGTTTAATATATATATATACATACATATATACATATATTAAAGTATGTAATTATAATATATATAAAATATATGAACTAATTGTGTACAGTATATACATTTTATTAGGTCAGTTTATTTTGTTAGATGTTCATAAAAATTTTCATATGTTGAAATTGTCGCCATATTTGCTGAATACAGTTGCGGTGTATGAATGTACTAGTATTGATGCTTCTGAAAACAGTATTATTGATGATACTAAAAGCTATGGATATAACCTAAGTCTATGTCTGTGTGTGTGCTTTTTTTCACATTCGAACCGGATATATTGAATTTCGTTTAATTAAATTTTTAATGAGTTTTAATGTTATATATAAAAGTACTTCATACTTTCCTATAACAATAGTATATTGGAAGAGAATCATTATGAAGTTAGAGAAATTAGTGGAATGAAGATAACTGGAAATGTAGTACAGGACGTCTAAAAAATGTAGATATCTCTAAATCGTAATAATAATTTGGCATTTTAAGCTTGGGTACAATTACAGTAACAATGGTTCTTCCAAACTGATAAAACTTCTACCAAAAAAAACGCGACTACAGTCTTGCACGAAAGTTTCTCCACATCAGCATATTGCAAGCACGCGATAAATGAGTAACACGAAAAGATGATATGGCTGAAATATTTGTACTCGAATTAAATTCTGTTATCCAGTATAATGATTGAAATATAATCATTAAAATGTAGTTCCGATATACAGTGATGGATGATCTTTATAAATCCACAACAGTTTTTGGAGTCACTTAAATAAATACATAATAAAATATAATTCTATAACAACATTCCTACTCTTAAAATTGTGCTTCTAAAATAAAACATACGTGCAATCAAAATATTTTTATTGGCGATCTCTCATAAAATTTTCTTTTTAAATATTCATATTTTATCTAGAGGTTCGAGTTTTACAAAATGTTCTTTTTGTTTGCTCTTCAAATACTTACCCAACAGATTGGTAATTTTCTTTGTTTATTAGATTAAAAATTATGAAACTCCAAAACATTGAACTTTCGAAATAATGGCATATTTGAAGCAACAGTTCTTCTCTTCACCATTTTGAAAAAAGGCACGATATGTGGCGGCCGACAACAGAAAAGTCAAGCATTGTTTACAAAAACTAGTGTTTTATCAGTTTAGCTTTTTTTCCAAAATGTAACGCTTTTAAGAAGCTATAGTTTAGAAATTTTTCGATTTTCTTAGAGGAACATTTTAAGCCAAACTGACATTTTGACTTTGTTTTAAAAACCAACTTGAAAATTTGACCGCCCTTATACTGCATCCCTCTAATTTGGAGGTGCTGAGTGCAAAGATGTAATTATTATTTGGGGCTGAGGCCCCGTTATCGAGATACAAGGCCCCAACTTTGGGGCCTATCAGTTGAATTTTGGTAATTTTTTATGTAATTTTAGGAGATAATTTCAAAATTTTAATGAATTTCCATGTGATTTCACATTCTGAATCGAATGCAACCATTTCCGTTAACCTATGACCTATCTTTATAAACTTACGCAATTTTTTCTATTTGCACTATTTTTATTAGTCCTGAATATCTGAACTTCGTTTTCTCAGTTTTATTTATAAATTTTAATCGAGATCACCACAGTAATCCTAAATTATATATCTCTGGTACCATACATGTTAAATGTAATAAAATATAATGTCATGAGCAAGCTTTCAACAAAATGCCTCCATTTTCTTTCAAATACGAATTCCGAAAAGCATATAATTTGCTCTCCTATCGGCAATTAATTCATATTTTTTTTTTAATATAAATTAAATTTTCTATTGATTTCGTTAGCTATTTAGGAATTTAATACTTATTATATAATAATAATAATAATAAACATCCATATAAATAATTTATTGTAATTAATAAATATAAATATCAATAAATAGTCACAGGCTTTCATATTTAAGATTAGATCACGTGATTCCGTTGAATGGCAATACTGTCCGTCAATTTTTGAAATATCTTTATCAAGGGTGTTTTATATATCCTTGATTTTAATACAGTAATTACGAAGAAATGACATATCGTCACAATTTGAATCAAATACAATAATTTCCATTAATAAATGAAACAAATTTGCTAATCTTTCCAGAGTGGAAAGCCGAAGCGTTTCCACGTGGCCAATCTGGCCGACCCTCTAGATCTATTCCTATCTCTATGGTTTTATAGAATGTTTTGCCCCGTGTGTAACGATTATAGTTTAATAAAGTATATATAAAAATCTATCATATAAAATATTACAAATTTTACCAAATGCAATCTGTAAAAATATTCAACGACAGATTTAAAAATTTCGAAGAATGTGTGAACGCAATTTCTTTAAAATAACTTTCCAATTATTACTGGTTAGTAAATGGCAGGATCATTCCAGACCTAACACAGCCGTAGAGGGATCATTTGAGTTATAGAGGATACAACGCGAGAATCTCTCAAGAAAAATTTTCAGAAATATACACCTGATTCAATCTCGAGATCTTTCAGTAGAAACTAAGGCGTTTATATGTGACCAGTCTGATCAATTCGTAGGTCGGAGTAGCTGCGAGGAAACGCTTTGGCTTTCTACCCAAAGAATCCGTTTCAATTCTAAGTCTTACCTCTTAAAAATTTAGTCGGGTTCAAGCCCGGTCCATCGATGTCTTTTAAAGCTAGATGTCTTTTAAAGCTAGATGACCTCTGAAAGGGACTATATTATCTTGCCAATTAATAATCAATTTATTAAAAAGTGGGTTCTCTATTGATCAAAAAATCCCGAACGAGAAAAATTTTAGAACATACTATTTTCTGCTTTTTGAACTTATTTTTTATGGTTTTACGCCACTTATCAACCGGCCATTTACTCTATCTTTCTCTCGATACTCAATCTCACCAACAGCTTTGGTGAGATTGGGCATCGAGAGAAAGATAGGGTTCAACGGGTAAGATAGCTCCTGAAAAAATTCTTTAGAATATGGGATGCAGGAATCGAATCCCTTCCTTCAGATCAGGGATCGGCAACCTTTTCTGGACAGCGGGCCATTTTTAAAAAAATATATTTTTAAGCGGGCCGCACAGTCAGATGATCTCCGAATATAGTGCCGATATAGACGATAACAAAACCGAATTCAGTATATTTACATATTCTATTGAATTCAATAGAATATGTAAATATACTGAATTCGGTTGTTCTGGGTTGTCTGTAACAGTGAAGTTGCCTGTGTGAATTTGACGCAAAAGTTTTCTCACTGGAAAATATAACAGTATTCCAAAATTCCGGGGGATAGGGTAAATATTCCAATGCGAATCCTAGTCTCGCTTCTTTGTGAACATTTGTCAACCGATCGTTTATCGCTGGTCGATGGTGATAGTAGCCGAATTCTCTCAATCGATAAAAAATAATATTAGTAATACAATCAATAAATTTATTTCATAATATAACAAATAATAATAATATCATAAAAAATAAAAAAGCCTTCCTAATTTTTACTTTACCATATAAAAGTTATATTGCTTGGTGGGCCGCACAATAACTTGCAACGGGCCGCGCGTTGCCGACCCTTGATTTACAGTGTTCTAATTTAGAATTTTCTTGGAAATAGATTTTACTTTTTAAGAAATCGTCTTGTTTGAAAATTTTCCAATGCGCTTAGAGCTTGAAATTTAGTTTTAAATTAACAAATTTGCATTTATTCCGTTTTATTTTGATAGTTTTTGAAACCATTTTTATTATAGCAGCGCTTAACTGTTTGTAAATAGACAAAAATCCATCGAAGAAATAAGAAAGAGACAATCAAATTTAATTACACACAATAAAACGTAATAAAAAAGTTGTTTCTCAAATATTAAAAAAATCTAGTTTGTTTCTTTTTTTAGAATTTTAACTTGATTTTATATACGCGAGTTAGCTTGTTGTTTCTTGCCAACAGATGACGCCACTTTCCTATCATAAGTGACGGGTCAAAAAAAAACCCTGCTATGGCTGCGCACAGTTTTGGAAGAATCAGCAAGACTGTAGAAGACG
The DNA here is from genome assembly GCA_011317285.2 of Androctonus mauritanicus. Taxonomy (NCBI): domain Eukaryota; kingdom Metazoa; phylum Arthropoda; class Arachnida; order Scorpiones; family Buthidae; genus Androctonus; species Androctonus mauritanicus. Next base: position 2,136 of record WUQG02292270.1, on the reverse strand, counting down.
AAAATCGAAGAGATAGAAATCGAATAAATTTTCCATGAGCTGGACCTGGAATCGAACCTGTGTTCTCAAGATTAAAAGTCGAAGATTTTTCATGCAGCCAATCTGTCAGACAGTTGCTTTTAGTTATGCTTTTGAATGCCAGTTATAAAATGAGATAACTTGACAGCAAAATCTACGTCGTCTGAAAAATCTGGAGGTGTAGGACTAAAAATGAATTCAAACTTCTAGGCAAGCGATCTCCAAACATTTTAAATCGTACATCCATTTATTAGTATAAAAAATATCACGAATTTCATACACAGATATGACGAGTTATTATGACGAGCTTTTTGCTCGTCATAATACGTGTGTGTATGATGAGCAAAAAGCTCGTCATACACATCCTTACAGAGCTCGTCATAACATGTTTTCACGAGCTCTGTAAGGATGAAAATTTCTTATTCTTCCCTACAAATGCAGTTACCATACTTTGGAAATTATGGCTCTAAATGACAAACGAATGCCTTACTACTAGCGATTGTTTGTTTTTTGTTAATAGATGATTCCAGTTTCCATTCAATTAGAATGCTAATTGATCCATCAATTAGAATACTAATTGATGGGGCAAACAAGCCCTTCCATAGGCTGCTCATCCCTGCAAAAGGATCAGCCAATGTGGGGAGGATAGGAATTAACGGGCCGGGCCCGGATCCCATAATAAACACTTTTAAGAGGTGAGACACGAGACTCGATCCTGGTTCTCCAGACTGGAAAGCAGTGGAAATGTGGCCAATCCGGCCGATAAAATATACAACTTAAAATATTGTATATCTAAAACATTATATCATATCTGATAATTACATGTACCCATTTCTTATTTATGCTGCCTTATGTCCAATTTATGCTGCTAATCCAATTTTCCAATCCGAAATCGAATCCGAATTCCATTCCTAAAACAATTCATTTGAAAGATCTAGTAATGGCCAGTCGATCACTATCAGTCAGGTTGATTTCTGCACTGATGGCAGAATCCTGAGATATGACTTGAAATTGTCTAGCCATTTAGTAAAAAATTTTATTAAATATGAAAATATGAAACTTTTGAATGACAGAAATTAGAAAGAGCGAAAGTATCCAATCTCTGGTAATGAGACTCAAAAATTTACATATCATAATTTTAATAAATGATCTATAATATATGAATATTATAAAATCCCTTCCAAACAAATATTAATGCTTTAAGATAGATCGGCCAGAGGGGAAAATGTTTCATCTTTCCTGTCTGGCCGATCTATCTTACAACAAAGGGTGAGATTCAGAATTCGATTCGGAGTCTCACCTCTTGGAAATTTATTCGGGAGATCTAGGCCCGACCGATTTATCTCAATCTATATGCTGGTGACACCAGCACAAGAGTACACAGCCTGTAATTATGTTATATTAATTTAGCCGCAATATCACGCTTGGGATATTCTATATTTGGCGGCAGTCACTTTCAGAACTCACCACAAACTGGTCAACACCTATGGTGAGGTCAACCGGAAAGTTGAAGGATGGAGTTCAACAGGTCGGCCAGTATCGCTTCTGTAAAACTGAAGGTGTGGGACCGGATTTGAATCCAGCCTCAAAGATAATAAGAGAATGCTTTATCACGAGGTCATTCAGCCGACTGCAAAACCTATGATAGAATCTGAATTTGCCACTCCCTTTTTCGATTAAGTGATTCCTGTGTAACTTTGTGTTGCTTTTCGTCCAGTGGATATTAATTTCGGGTTCATACAATTTTAAGACATATATTCCGAAGGGCAACGGCTCCCCTTCATCAAAAGGTAGCTCGTCACGAAAGATCAAAGACACGAGAAACAATTTCGCAAAATAGTCAGCCGGATGATTCAAGAGGAAGAATACTGTGCGCGGAATTGAACTCTGATCCTAGAGGCTAGTTTCTAAGATTATAGAGCTCAATTCCGCGCTTCCCATTATATCTCCAAAATTTTTTTCAGGAGACGCCTGGGCCCAGATTGTTGAACCCATTCTCACTTCTTCACTATCTCACTGCGGCTGACTCTAACAGGGGTATAGGGTCGGCCGGATTGGCCGCGTGGAAACGCTTCGGATTTCCACTCTGGAGGACCCGGGTTCGAGTCTCGGGTCCCA
>WUQG02292159.1:0-19513 GCA_011317285.2 Androctonus mauritanicus | reverse complement strand
TGCTTTTTATTTGGCAAACGCTTTCGACATATTTTTACGTCCTCATCAGGCTCTTCCAAATAACAGAAAAATTACAAAATAGAACAGAAGAGTTTAGTACAGAACAATTTTCAAAAAATTAGTCATTAGAAGTTGCATTTTGCAGTTTTAAAGAATTGAATGATGCAATAGAATCTTAAAAATTTTAAGTATTATATTTTTGAATAGAACTTCTTGTTTCTTTTCCCATATTTAAGTCAACTAAATATGTATAAGAAATAGTAAATGAATTAAGTGTTGTTAAATACATGCAACAATAACTGTTAAAAATTAAATTAAGACCATTATTATATTTTAACTGTTACATCAGGACATTGTTCAAACGACAAATAATGAACACAAATTTCTTCCTAAGTTTGAAGCTGTTCATTTTCATTAAAATATTCTATACTTAGATATTTGTATTTGTAGCTAAGATTGCTAGTGATTCTATGCTATTTCTGTGTTTATAGAACCACTGGAAATAGCACTGACTAGGCATTCTTTTTTGATGAACCTAGTTAAAACAGTAGAGTTTTTCTTTTCCTTTCTATCTAGCATTCTTTCTTTTGTGTTCATTTAGATGTGTGTCTAAATTTTTCAAATTAGATTATCAATGTAGAATCTTTCTAGATTGCTTTTAACATCCTTTACCGAGATAGTAAATTCAGGCAGAACATACTTAAGAACAATTCCAATATTGTAGAGTTAAATATATATTCCTAGTTTTAATAACTCAATTCAATCTTATATCTAATAGTTATATTCGCATATATCGAAATATTTATTCTCTAATTCATTTATTATATATATTTAACTTAAATACAGGAACAATAACAGAATTCTACTCAATATAATTATATCAGAATAAAATTCTAATATAAAGTCATGTTTCACTGATTTAAAATTAAGCTTAATTTATAATTCCTGATAACTATTTTATCTTTTTGTATAATAAAGGCAGAAAAATAGCAAAAAAGTTTTTGAGTAAATACCACTTTAGTTTTATAATTTATCTTAAGTGTGAAGATTAACTGCAATATAGCAATTTACACAAATCCAACTTAATACTGCTTCTAGGAATGCAAATCTTAACAGATTGGAAAGAGCCTGTACTGCTATAATTGCTTTCACACATTTTTATTCTGGAATGATTACAAGTAGTCCTCAATTTACAATGGTATTTGATTCAAACCCTGCCGTTACAAATCAGAAATGCCCAAAATTTATGAATTGCTCATTATACTCCACTTTATCATAATAAATTTAATGAATATAAAAATATACGATGATACAAAAAGGATGTTTTTTGTATATCAGGCCATTGGTCAGGAACTTAAAAGCTGTCAATTGCATTGACAAACCACAAACCTTATCAATGACATCACTGTCATAAGTATAATCAGCTATAAGTCAAGGATTACCTATATTTTATTTTTGTATTCAGTGACTGAAGATTGTGTGGAATAAGCTGTAAATGTTATCAGGATAATTTTTTCCTGTAATGCTTAACTGAGTAGTTGAATTATTATATTATTGTAAATTATCTAATAGAAATGAACTGTCACAATATTAATGTCTCTAATTTAATAGTGGTGATGTCTTGAACACGTTCAGTGTCATGGCAACAATCAATCCATGTTTTATTAAAATTTTTTGCTATATTTTAATCTAAATCTTCCAATTGAATTAAAGTTTTATTTTCTGACAAGTGTGACTTTAACACAGAAAATGATTTTTGTATTATATTGTGTTGATTTTTAATAAACTTTTATATAATTTGATATCTTATAAAAATTATGTAAACAAAGTATCATATTTCGGTCAATCAAATCTTTTTTCAAAATCATAACAAATGTGCTTCCTGTTTTATTTATAAACAGATGGAAGGTTATTAGGAGCTAGGGTAATCAACAATCGTTTGGAAGTAGTGTGTCAGTGTGAGTGGCATGTGAACAAAGGCAATGAAAAATGACCTCCAGAAGCATTATTCAGTTTCAATGACTTCTAAATCAAATATTTTATCAAATTTTACTTCTTATTTTATCTCATTTTCTGATGTTTGTTTCTCTTGTAATGATTTTTAACAATGAACAAATTTAATTTTACAGATTTTTTTTATCCAAATGTATAATATGTAAATTATGATGATAAACAGATTAAAAATTTAATCTATCATTACAATTAATGATAAAGTAATTTGATTTTCCTCAAAGAGAAAGGTCGAAAGTATAGATTCAGTATATTCAGTATATTATGATACTGGAGTCAGGATTTATGATAAAAGATTTAGGTCATTTCCATTTAAAACAAAATTTAATTGCTCGTTTTATCTTCTAATATTTATTTTATAATTTTATAGTTACACATTAAACAATTTCAATCAGAAATTTTATTAAATCGTTAAAAAATTTAATAGTATAGAGAGCTACCCACAGAAATATGTCAAGTCATTATTCAAAATTTAATAAAATGGCTTAAAAATTTGGAATCAAACAATATGTTAAAGTATATAAAAATAAGGAAATTTTAATTTTTGAATAAATATAATCAGAAATTTAATAGTTTGTTTACACACGTCACAATATGATGCAAAACAAGTGACTACACACTTCAGAAGCAAATGAACTATTTTTAGAAATTATGAAAATTACAATATTTCATAAAGTGAATGATTTCATGTAGACTGTCAACCTGTAAGTAGTTTTTAATTGGCTGATCTTGATGCTTTGCAAAATGTAATGAATGCATAATGAAAGATTTAGCAATTTAGAAAAATTCTAATTTTTCCAAATGTAAAAAAAATTATTCAAGCTTACTACTAAGTGATATCATGCAGAATCTCAGTCTGCAGTATCACTTATGGATTAATAAGTTACTGCAATAAATAATGATTAAGCATGAAATTTATATCTTAAATAAGAAAATATATATTTAAAATTGTTATGTGATGATTTGAAAAAACCATTCAACTTAATCAAGCATTTTACAATGAAGCGATTATTATAAATAAGACAAATTCTCTCTATTACTCTTCAAAGGCTAATAAACAAAAGAGACAGCACTATACAGGCAGGAAAAAAAAAAAACAGAAGTTAGCAAAAAATAAGGTTTTATAAACTGAAGTGCTTTCAACTGCACACACAGTCCCTTCAGAAGTTCAGACAGCACAGTAACAAAAATATCTTAAACACACTTCTGTGTGTTTTCGGCCTGTATAATGCTGTCTTTTTTGCCAATTATAAATATTCAGCAAAACAAATTATCAAATCCCCGATATAAATTAAAATTATATACAAGTTGAATTTTTAATGCCTAGTAGCATTTTAATTATTGAAAATTTATGCAAAATAATTATTAAAATTTAAGATCATCAGTGAAAATTTGAATTTCATTGGTTCTTTCTACAAAGTAAGATTTTATGTTTGAACCAGATAATGGATAACACAAAATGTTATAGCTTTTATGTTTTTAAAATCTGCATGTTGTGCTTTTGAAAAATTTGAAGCAGATTGGGTCTCTCTCATAATTATCAATCTATATCTGGCAAAACAATACTTTCAATATTATTTTCAATAAATTTGGAAATTTGATTTTCACCCAAAATTTTAATCATTTAGCAAGAGTTATCTTACTAAAAATATTTTCTTTCATCAAAACGATGGTATGTGCCAAAAAATCATTAAAATAAAAATAGTAACTTCACTATTATACTGCATAAACCATTATTCCTTAAGTGAATATCACAGCACTTCTTGCAGTTTAATATCGAAACTAAAAATTTATTAGCTTAAATTACACTAACGTTTTCGATGAACGTTACATCCTCTTCAGGCTTACAAAAAAATTAATTCTGTTAATTTTATTGTAAGCCTGAAGAGGATGTAACGTACATCGAAATTTATTAGCTTAAATTACATCGTTAGAGAGTAATTTAAGCTAATAAATTTTTAGTTTCAATATTAAACTGAAAGAAGTGCTGTGATATTCATTAAAGAATAAAAATAGTGCAAAACAAACATTTTTATAACATTATACAATTAGAGAATTATGTTCTGAATAATAATGAAATGACTTCAAGTTTATCAGGCCTTTAATTTGCAATTTCTTCTATTAAAAATCTGATAAACTTGTAATAATAAAATAAAATGAATCCCTCAACTTTTGTTAAAATTAATATACAACATTCAGGGGTTAAATTAATAGTAAAAATTCATATATCAACAATTTTACATCAATATCACAAACTTATATCATTCATAAGCCATCTAGCAGATAATCCAGCTGTTCAATAACTTCTGCAGTTTACCTTATTATTTGAATTTACTATTTTAATTGTGTTTTGTGTGTTGAATATAAATATTCATAAATCATGCCTTACTATCTATCAAAATATAATGGCATTTTTCTTCACTCTTATAAGCACGCATAAAATAATATATGAGCAATAGGGAAATAGGCTGAATACAACTACTTAAATATAACATGTTTATAACAGTTTATACATTATTTATAAAGAAATTTTTAGAAAAAAATAAAATGTAATAGTTCTTATTATGCACTATTATTCTATACTAGCAAAACGTGCCTATGCTACCTGGGCATACATTGAAAAATAATTATTTCAGTGAACTAATTATTATGTGTTAGTTTCAGCTACAATTTTAGTCATTTAATTCATTTAATTGTGATCATATATATATGAATAATGAAAATTAAATTCCCAGCCCTAATCACTGATGTATAAATTTCAAATTTGGCACAGATATTTAGGTCACATCTAAAGGAAAAAAAAATTAAAAATCTCAAAATTTTTTATTTTAACAGCCTTAAAAAAATTGTTGTCGTCGTCAACAGATTCAATTATTTAAAAAAAACTTTTTATTGATCATCTATCTTTATTTCTTTGATTTAAAATATTTAAATAATAAATTATTTAAACTTAAAAACAATGCCTGTATGAATTAAAATTAATGGTCTCAGAATTTATGTCATATTTGTCGATCAAGCTAACTTCGACATCTTTCTTCATGAGTTTTATTGATTTCTATTTAAAATCAGCTTTTTCAAACTTTAATCCTTAATTTTCAATAGCTATTTTCAGTTAAAATAAGTATGTAAGAAAAAACTTTCTTCTAATATGATAATTCATTTAAAATGTTCCATATATAGAAATATTTTCCTAAAACAAATTTGTTAGAGTTCAGGCAACTGTCTCATTCCGGAATCTCTAGTTTAATATAAAGCTTATAACCTTTAGAGAACAGTCATGAATCTTTTAATCATTTTTCTCTCTCAAACTTGAAAAGATTTTCTTCTTATATTGAGATGTGCATTTGTGATATTGTGCATTATACTTTCACAAATTGAACATATTGCCAATTTTCATTGAAATATATGCAGAAAGAATAACTGATCTGAAAACTATTGCATATATTTATTTTTAAAATAAACACTACTTTCTGCCTTTTTTAATATAGACTATAGATAGAAGCTAAGTTTTTTAGATAGAATTATTTATTACATTTATAAACAAACTGGAGTGCTTTCAACTTAATCAAGCCTCTTCAGCCCAGTTTTAGTATACATATATAAACAAAAGAAAACTTGAGTTCCAATTATTTAAAATTTAAAAATTAATTAAAAGACCAATATGGTTGCTATGATGATATAGCAATGCAAGAGTTAATATCACTAATAAAAATTCATAAAGTTACAAAAAAATATAAAGGTAACTATGATATGAAACCTTATTAATGGCATATATGATGGTTTGACAAGTAATTGACAAGTATGATGGTTGTTTAGATTACTTGACACAATCAATCAAAAATGCACATAAAATACAGAAGTTTTTAGTTTAACAGTTCCCAATTTGAGTTTTTTAAATATGAATTATCAAAAACATTGAAAATATAAATCTTAATTGCAATGAATAAATGCCGAACATCCATAAAAAGACATTTCAATCTATATACATAGCTATATAATACAGTATGATTGGGTTTTGTAGAAAACAGTTGTCTACTACAAAATTGGAAAGATCAAAATGGTAGCTAGAAAGCAGCAGCAGCATGCCATCTGGTTTTACCAGCATATTATTATGTATTACTTCCATTTCCAGATTTGGTCTAAGATAGTAGTTCATCACTTGTATAAAAGCTCATCTATTTGTTAATAATAATGAAAAATAAAAATTTTTTAACTTTTATATGGCAATCATTTCTTTAAGTAAATCATTATTTAAACATAAATTGATTTTGTTGACCTTCAAAATTAATTTTATTGTGATCAAGTTTCATTTATGAGAACAATTTGATTTTAACATTATGCATGACAAACTGATTCTTGATTAAGAGTTCTTATTTTACAAGCAATTTCCAGATCTGAATTAACTCAAATTCAGGAACTATATGTATATATCATAAGATGATATAAATTCTTGAAATTTATTATGCATATTCAATATTTATATATTTGTGAATTTAAAAGAAATAGAATAAAAGAAAATTTTATTTATTAAGCTATTAATATATTAAATTGCAAAAAAATTTAAATAAAATCTTACCTACAAATTCAACTCCTACAGTATTACCATAAATGTCAATAAGTGCCCATAGAGGACCAGATGTATTAACACCACTAAAAAACAATCCATTTTCCTCACCATCAATTCCAAAATATACATCTCCATTATCTGTCACATAATAGAAAACAACAGTTTCGGGTTGTGCATATCGTTCACCAAGTGCCTTTGCCCAATTACCTGGTTTATTAGTTAAATCAGGACAGGCATATTTTGGCAAACTTGAACGGAAATTAATAGGATCATTGTTCGTAAAGCCAAAACGTAGAGCACCACTCCAACTGCTGGAGGTTTCTACAAATTTCAAATAAACTCTTTCATTAATGCACACAGGTCTATCACTGAACGTAATACCCTTGCAGAAACTTTCAGCTCTTCGAGCAACAGCACCACTACGAGAAAGGCGTATATTTTCTCCATGAACTCCGTGGAAGACAATTGGTGGAAGATTATTTGTTGGTAAATTAGAGCTCCTGGTGTGAGATGATGCTGCAACAGAATAAAAATTAATTAAATTTTCTATATTTCATAACTATTAAATACTGAATGTTGAGTTAATTGCATTTTAAATATTTTAATAAACTGAATTTCTCAGTTTTATTTGAAAAACTTTCCTTCCATTTAATTTTACTCTCCAGTTAGTTTCAATTGAATTTCAGTTATTTTTTTGAGATATTTCCAATTGTATTATTTTATATATAGTTACAAATAAAGTTATTCTCACTCAGTTTCATTTTCAAATAGAAAAAAGTTCAAAAATTGCATAAGAAAAAAAAAGTGATAATATTCTAGAAACTAATTAATTTTAAAATTACAAAAATATTTGAAGTGTTACCACAATATTTCAAGATAGTAAACTAGTACAACTATAATAAAATTATAACAAGCATTTGGGCATATGTTATAAATTAATAATCTTGTATATAAGAAAATTCTAATTGGTCTAATCAATAATATATTAAACAACATACTACATACTGTATAGTATATTCAGTACTCATGATTTTCTATATAGGAATAAATTTTAAGTTATGAACACCTTATCTTTATAACTAAAGGACATTTGTATATTTTATATTGATAAGTCCTCAACTTGTGATATTTTAGTTCCAAGAATTTTAAACCCTATGTTCATAAATCAGAAATGTTCAAAATTTACAGACTGCCCATTACCAATATTTATTATTATAATTTACTATCATAATAAATTTAATGAACACAAAAATATAAGAACTAGATCAAAAAGGATGCTTTCCATATAGCATGACTACTGATTTAGGGAACTGAGCTCAAGTCAATTGCATTGATCAATAAGAGTTTATTGATGACATCACTATCATAAGTACAAGTTAGACGTAAATCAAAGTGGCCATAAATTGAGGATTACTAGTATATAAATTAGTATATAATAGTCAGCTTATCATTTGAAGTTCATTTTTTAATGGATTCTCAAGAATAAAATTTCAAATAAAATATATACAATCTTAAACTTATATATAATTTCATATTCACACACATTATTTTTATTGTATCACTGTTCAATATCATATTTTGGATTTATCAAATTTTTTTATTACGACTACATATGTTTCTCTAGTTCTCTGAATCAAACAATATAGAATTATTGTATGCAGGCAGTCCTTGACTTACAACTACTTATACTTATGATGGCAATGAAATCCATTAATTCTATGAGTAATCAATTAATGAGTGAGTCCCTGACCAATGATAGGATATATGGAAAATATCTGTGTCTCTGATTCTTGTAGTTTTGTATTCCTTATGTTTATGATGTATAATCTTCTAGTAAACATCAGAAGTGAGAAATCCCTAAATTTTGGACATTTTCAACCTCCCACTGTTCTCTCTTATGATAGTGGGGGTTACAATCTGCCTTATGATGGCAGTTTTGAAGTTGGAATACTATCTGTACATGCTAATTGAACCCCATTGTAAGTTGAAGCCTACATACTATTATATTGTATAACGTTATTAATTGGAACAATTAAAAATTTCTTATTTTAGTTGATTTGAATGTAAATATCATCTTATAATATATTTTTGATGGAAGCTCCATCTTATTGTTAAATAACTACAGTATGTAGTTTTAAGTTCTGTTTATTGGTAGGCCATTTCATATCGTAATATCTAATTTTTATATAATTTTTGAATTTTTCAAAAATTGTACAATAAAAGTTCATAGCCCAAATGTTCGTAATACTTATACTGGTTAAAGAAAATATCTATATAAATAAATAAATCTCTTATTATATAAATATTTATACTTAAATGATCAAAGGAAATACCATATAAGAATAAATATGTATATAGTTAAAGAAAATATCTATTTTCTAGTTAACAATTTAAAAAGCAAATTTACAAATTTATAATATATTCAAACACTCCTATTACAGTTATGCTGAATATAATGAAAAATTTTTAAATCATCATAAAAGGTTACATAATATCTGAATTGAGATCATTAATTTAGAATTTAATAAAAGATTTTGTGAAAAATCTAAAATAATCAATTTTTAAAACTTACTTGAATGTATTTTCAATTATTTGTATATGTTCAATACATAAGATATAATTGTTCTATCATTGATATAATGATTATTATATCAATGATAGAACAATTATATCTTATGTATTGAACATATACAAATAATTGAAAATGTAATAGTTTTAAAATTATTTCAAAATAAAATTAAAAAGTTAAATAGAAAATAATTATGCTGACAAAGCCATGTTTTCATTTTGAAATAACTTAATAAAGAAATGAATAAAGCTATACAAGACCAAGTTTTATAAATAAATATTTAGCTGATGTCATTAGACTGATTCAGTCACTGTTAAAGTAATTGTTTGAATATAACGGTGATTCAAATCAGATGAAAATAAATTCTATGACTCAAAACATTACAAATAATAATTCTAACAAGTTCACTGTCCAGTAAATTATTTATTTATAAGATGAAAAATTAAGAAAAAAAACTTGGAATTTGACATAAGTTTTTCTAAAAAGTTTTGAAAGGAAAAAAATTACATTATTCTTCTAGAAAACAGTTATTAGTAAATATGAGTGGTAACATATATACATAAATTATATTAAAATATCTTTTTATTAAATCTTAGCTGTATTATTATACATTTTGATTGCTTATTATGTGAATGTGATTGATATAGTCTAAATATATTTCTAATATATAATTCAAACATATATTTGAATTATAACTGCTGTATTATTTTGGAATTTATAATTAAATTTCTAAATAAAGTTGAAGTTATGTTTCAAGTTAACATAGCTAACTAAAGTTATGTAAGAAAAAAATTATACATATATGAATTACGAATATCTTAAATATATCTTTGATACACAGATTGCATTGGGAATTTCTAACATAGATTTATAAATTCAATAAAAAGATATTCATAATACTATGTAAATACCAATTTATTTTTATCAAATGTGTGTGTAAACCAATGAAAATTTAGTAAAAAAAAAGATATTTTGTTGATTAATGTTTTTTAAACTGAAAATTATTAAAAAATACAAGCACAATAAGCAAAGTAACCAAAATTTAATACTGTAAAACGCTTTCGGACATTATGTTTTGTCCCTCATCAGTACCGTTTAATTTTAATAGTTATAATAAATTCCTTACACTTTTATATAACTAATGTAATTTTCATTAGTATATTAATTCAAATATAGAAAAAATCAGACTGTTGCAAAATATTAAAAATCAGTTATTGGATAAACTGATTCTGATAAATTATAGATATTTATGATTTAGAAACAATTCAAAGAAACAGATAATTTGGAAGGATTTTCTGTAAAATGAATCAGACAGTTCAAGAACTTTTATTTGGGGAAAACCATATTCAAATAAATATGATACACCTTTCCATTTACATAATAAACAATTTTTAGCAATAGAAAATTTGTACAAAATACCAAAAAATAGAAAAATGGCTTAAATATTAGTTATTTTACCTTAATTTAAATAATTCACTAAAAATTTGCTTTCTTTTCGCAAAATAAATGAAAGTAAATTATTCTGAACGAACTCTTCTGGCATAACACTTCTAAAAAAATTTTCCTTATTATAATAAAAAATATTCCAAAAATAAACACTTAAAAATAATAGCAATTGTGACAGTAACAAAATGATACTAGTTTTAAAAAAAATTACTGTAAAAATTAAATATGAAATAACTTACACGTAAAGAATTTAATACATTAAATTCTTTATTTATATATATATTATATATATATCCAGCATATATTAAAAATAAATAACTGGTGTTTATTTTTTTACTACATTTCTATTGAAATATGATATTATTCCATAGTTGAAATGGCTTGATTTGTATGTTTCCTTGTTTCTCAGCTCCCAAGTTTTCTGGGGAAAAGCATGAGAGATACAAAAAATGTACTTTCTATTGACATTTGCCTATCTAGGGTTTTATAATTTTTCGATAAATTTTAAATTAACACTTAAAAATTTTCTTTACAAGAAAAAATTGCTGGTAAAATTTTTAAAGAATTCCCACGTTTTTAATTCAGCCTGATTAACAATACTGTCAAATAAGATTCTGAATATATATAATAAATATTCCCTTAAACTTAAGGTTTGGAAACACAAACTAAATTTGTTTATTTATAGCATTTGACAACTTTGAACAAAGTTTTCATTAAGCTTAGTTTTATATATAATGAAGTTTATGGACAATGTAGTAGTAGATGAATTTATAACTGGAAAAAACAATCAAGAATAGTCTATTAACAGCTTCACATGAAATAATTATTAGTATTAATAGCTTCACACATTTATATTCATATGGACACTCAATGTGTGAACACATGGACAATTTATTGCTTTTTCCATGTGAATATAAATGTGTAACAAATTAAAATATTTTTAATTTATATTTATTGACATGTTTTTCTTTCATTTCAGTAAACTTTTTATTTTAATTTTATAATTTTCAAATTTAGATAAAAATCCCAACATATATGAGAATAGTCTCTCAAACAAACTACTATATTATTCCAATTCTATTTGCTAATCTTTGAAATCTCAATAAAACAGCACTATGAGCAAGTCTTACACAAAGTTTATTATTAGTATAACGTTTTCGGACTTTGGGTAGTCCCTCTTCAGTACATACATAGAATAAAGCTAACATAACACGTATAAAACAGTTCTTATGCGTTCTCTAGAACTTTTCGAACATTTAAACCATAGTTCCCCTATATTTAGTCCCCTACCCTATATATATTCCCCTATTATTATTATTATTTAGTCTAATTGGCTTCAAGATGCTTTACTATTACATATACCCATAATATTTCAAAATTCCATTTGAAATGTTATGTTTAAAAAAACAAAATAATATATTTTTATAATAATTCAATAAAATAGTTTTCTTTGAGTTAATTATTATTATTTCCTGCTAAGTGGCTAGTTATAATTAGTTAGGTCAGACTCAGCAGTGCAAATATTTGAGAAAAATCGCAAAATATTTTTAAAATTCCAAATAATTTTCTTATAACTATGTTAGAAATTTTCAGATTCAGCAAATATTTCTTTATAAAGTAAATATAATTGCTTATCTTTGAAAAATATATAAAAAATTTTTCTTCATTTATATAAAAATTTTCTTGGAAAAAAAAAAGCTTGATAATCATTTCTGACGATTATATTAGATAGTTCTCAAATAATATTCTGATCCAGCAGTCATTCAAACTTTTAAAAATTTAGGCAAGCCAAGCAAAGTCGTTACATTTGATGCTATTTTATTTTCTATACCTCACACGTATAAGTAGAAATGTCACAAAATAAAAAAAAAAATCAAAATTACTTTACAAGAAAAAATAAATTCGAATAAAACGTCTGCAAATCGTATAAAAATCTTTCACGGTCGTAGTTTAGAGATTCGAACAGCTGTATTCAATCCTCCTTTTAAAGGATTAAAATCCTCACCACCTGCGACATTAATTCTATCACCTATGCAAAATTTGTTAAGAAATGGCTATATTCATTTTAAGGTTCATACATCTGCCCACCAGCTGTTCCGGAAGCTCCAGCAGCTGCAATAAATTACTCGCAATACCAATTTTTCAAATTAAAAATTTAGATTTGAACCTGTAAAAAAAAAATAATATAAAAATTTTTTGTGACAGGATATTTTTATGGTTTTCTTGAGGTGTTAAGCATACTAATCCAACTTGGATTACTAATATTTACTTAGCCTACGGGCGGAAGCACATCCGTTGCTTGCGATCCGGTCCAGGTGGTCTGGTCCAGCTGTCGGAACTTTTCGTCCGTTAAGTTAAAAAAAAAAAAAAAACTACATCGATTTCGTATTGTTGCTAAAGGCAACGGATACGTCTTGAAAAACGGAAATTCTGTCGAGACTCCCTTAAAAATCCTCTCGGACAGCATCGAAATTTTTGCTCTCGTCTATAATACTTCACTGCCAGGCTCCGACGATCTGCTGTATGCGAGCCATCAGTCAAAAAAATAATAATAATACTTCCAGAAACCTTAGTTCCGAGATTTATCGATCGATCGCGTAATGCAGAAATCGAAGCCTACGTTCTGGTAAATGACCGTCTCCTTTTTAAAGATCAATGTCCTTCTGTATCGATTAAGAGAGAGAGAAAGATTTAAAACTATACTAATACTTTCTACGAACAAGTGATCACGGATTTTTCTCAGTAAACGACATCCGCTATTTTATAAAAAGGCATTCAATTATTTCCATAAAATATTACTCACAAAATACACAAGTTCTTAAAAAATGATACAATTTCCTCGTTACGACACAAAACCGAAATGCTTAGAATGTAACACAGTCATCGTATTTTAAACAAATTGCGTAAAAAACGTTACTAACCAAAGAACTTGATTTTCTTCAGCACTTTCATCTTGACATTTGAAGGAGTTCATAAACGACTCGATACGAATGGCATGATTCGAGAGAACAGACCGTACTTGGATCGAATAAAAATCTCTACTGAGAATGCGAAAAAATGATGATATAAACGAGAAATTCAGCAGATAAAATTCCGTCGATAGCGTAACGTTTCACACCGAGACTGAGTTACGACAAACCAGCTGTAGTTCCTCGTTTCCGATTGCTAGACCTTACCACTTACAGAAAGGTGGGGAGAAGCGAACAGCGAAAGGGCAAACAGCTGATTGGCTGACGACTATAAAACTTAACTCTACCAAACGACTCGCTGATGATGTCACGATTTCGAAAACAGTTCTGCCAGCTTTTAGTTATCTTTCGATATTTTTTTTAATCTCATAATCTGTATTTTCCTTAATTCGTAGAAAAGATAAATTAACTAAAAAATATATGAAATTATGATAAAAACTGAATTATTATTATTATTTATTATTGACCCAATTGCTTGTCCGAAAATATAAGATTGGTAATAAGTCGGAACATCATGGGAAGTGGGTTTATCGACAGATCCGTCACTTATTGTCACTACACAAGAAGAAGTGGAGCGAAACATTAATTTGTGACGGGTGAGAGGTCACTTCCGGTAATGCACAGGAAGCACCGAACTCTAACCATGTACATCGCCGCAGGAAATGCAACAATAGAACGATGCAGCATCCATATAGCTTATTGTTGCCATTTTACGCCGATGCTCGAATCGGCCATTCGATATCAATGGCGGATCGATATCGAAAATGGTACCAGATGATAGATAACGTATGTCGAATCGAATATTTTAAAACTGGGAATGTACACTGAGCGATAAAAACACATTTCGGATATTTTTATCTGGTAATTTATAAAATCGATACAGAACTCGAATGATACTCGGCCTTGATCTGTGTGTGTGTGTCCTCGAAGAGGACATCGGTCAGTGGTCCATGACATGATCTAGTTTATCGAACAGGTGCATCCGTGCGTGATGAAATTTACGAGTAGGCCCTACTCGTAAATCTCGTCTCGTCATCTATCAGACATTTCTCCGAATTATCTAATCGTAAGATAAAATTTCTAAATATTGAAAACTGATTAAACATGTTCTGTCAAGTTGCCAATTCATTCCGGAAAACGAAAGTATATATCCACACACATGACTACAGGAAAAAATTTTACAACACAGTAAAAAAAAAAAAAAATTCTGTTCAAAATCGAAAGATTTTTCCTGCACTTAAACGATCACTCAATAATAATAAGTCACGCTTAATTAATAAAAAGAAAAATGAAATTAGGCTCCTTACATCCTGTTGTTGATGTTTGGCGATAATAAAAAATATATTTATTTACAGCAAAGAAATACGTTAACAGCTCGAATCGTTCCGACCAATAATCGGATAATTTGAGTTTTCTTTTACACTGTCTAAATATACTAAAAATACAGTCGCGATACAGATTATTTGGATGATCGATTAAGCGAGACCAGCAACTTTTTTTTGCAAAAATTCAATAAAAAAAAAATTCGATTCCGAAAACAACTTTTATTAAAAAGTTTTATCTCCGTGCGATCTTCGCAAAATGTGTTTTCGATCATCAGATTACCCCGTTATAATACTGAAATAGTTTTAAAATCGATTTCGAAAGTTTCTGAAACCGGTCTGAGTTTCAAATTTCAAATTTTTATCTCTCATCTAATTTTTTTAAATAAACTAAAAAAAAAAAAAAAATACTTGTTAATGAGTGGGTCAATTTCCTCTATTTAATTAAGTCACCTTGAAAGTGATAAAATATATATATATTATGACTCTATAAAAAGGTTTCTGACCTAAATTTCTACTAATAATTTATTTAGGAATACAGTATTCAAAATCACTTATTTAGTAGCCTAGTTAAGTTAAAACATTCTTATGAACATGGCCTTTCAGAGAAAATGCCAGGTCCTGGACAACTAATATATTTTTGAGACCCTCCAAAATTAAAAAAAAAAATTGTGGACAAGAAAATAAAAATGCTATTTAATATATATTCAATTATAACATTTATTTATTTCACAGAAACTTATTTATATTTAGATACTATTTACCATGATTTAGATGCCAAATACCATAATTTTAGGGGCTTTTTGCAATTTATGGGATTATTGCACAATTTTAGAGGCCTCAATTTTCATGATTTAGGAGTTGTTTTGTAT
The DNA here is from genome assembly GCA_011317285.2 of Androctonus mauritanicus. Lineage (NCBI taxonomy): Eukaryota > Metazoa > Arthropoda > Arachnida > Scorpiones > Buthidae > Androctonus > Androctonus mauritanicus. Next base: position 3,758 of record WUQG02292159.1, on the reverse strand, counting down.
TTAGCCCCTAAATAAAACACATTGTTAAGCCGTTATATTACACTTATGAGTTTTACCACTGAAAAGCCCCTAATATTTAGGGAATGTATTATATTTAACGGTTGCATAATTTAGCCCATAAATATTAGGGGCTAAATCATGCAACCGCTAAATACAACACAGTCCTTAAATCATGAAAATTGTGCCCCCTAAAATAATGGTATTTGGCGTTTAGATCATGGTAAACAGTATCTAAACACAATACAGGGGCTTTTTATCACTGTAAAAATTGTATAATACAGGACGTAAGTAGTAAAAAGCCCCTAAATCATGAAAATTGAGGCACCTAAAATCGTGATGCCTAGAGAGCCCCTTCTTGATCACTTTCTTAGGCAGTGCTTATGAATATAATTTTATCATCAACATAATTATTTAACAAACTAAATTTCCAAAAAAATTCCATCTATAATTGAAAATGAAAGCAAACAAGAGAAATTTTAGTTATAGCGGTGATAAACAAACACACATTAAACATTAGAATGACAAGGAAACATTTAGATTTTGAAAGTTTTTTTTTTTGTATATATTTCGTAAACAAAGTTTCGCAATCAAGATTTATGCAGAAATTACGAAATAAATATATATATATTTTTAAATACTATCGACTAGGCTTTTAACATCTCAGGTTGCCGACGATTTCAATAAAAAATTATTATTAAAAATGGAAAAAAAATTTTTAAATTCACGACAATACTCGAGAGATCCACCCATTCTAGTATATATTATATATAAAAGAATAGCGGCGGATAATAACTTAATTGTTAAACACAGTAAGTGCGGATCTCAAGACGAATGCTCTTATTGACACATGACGTCAGCAATGAAAGGATGAAATGAAAAATTTGTCATTCGAATGGGTGTGAGATGCTTAAAAAAGGAAGTGCTTGCTACGGCGTGCAACCAAGCCGAGAAGTTAGAAAGTGGATTCCCACGGGTTTACACAGTACCCCCCATACTATTCTCCGAACTCGGGCTCCTTTTCGTTTTATCCATGACTTTCCATGCAAATCCGAGTTTTCAAAAACTACACGATCAATACATAAACCATCTAAGATATTTTTCTGGCACATAACTTAAGTAGCTGACCTGTTATAGCGAATTCGAAAGTAAACGGACGAGATTAATCAGGAAAATTCTCAGAATATTTCCTCGTTCTTGACATTTACGATATAAAAACTTACTTAACGAAAAAATCCGGATAAAGTTAGAAAATATTTTCCTAAAGATCTTTAGTCGTCATTTAAATAATGGTTATTTATCGTTTTATAAATTTTCCAATCATTAAAAAAAACAAAAAAAATTGGAAATTTATGCAGGAGTCGATAGGATAAAAATCACTTTAGGTGGTGCAAGCGACGCGACGCTACGAGCGATAGAAAACAAACCGATAGACATAACCTCGACGCGTCCTACGTGTACACCGTAGCGCCGCGTAGCATCGCCTGCTGTAGCTGAAATACAAATTACAGTGGACTCGCGTTTTTACGAACTATTTATTTGGTCCCAAGAAGTCCATAATATTAATTAATGCCCAAAAAAGTTCCATTTACGAACTTTTTTGGGTGTTCATGCGAGTTCGTAAAATCGAGAGTCCGCTGTAATTTGTCTTCTGAAGCGATAGAGATATTATCATGGCTACAGAGTTCGATTCAAACATTCTAATAAACGAAAATTTATAGAAGAAAACTGTATTATGGAAAAAGAGATAAAAAATTACCATAATCAGCAGTTAGTAGATAGTGAGACGATATTTCATTGCGGACGATAAAGAAGCGCTTCTCGCGACTGTCGCTCATCGCATTTTTAGGCTGCGTTCCACCTGCTAGCGATGAGACATTTCGCGATGCTATGCTATGAGCGACAGTCTGTCCCACTAAGCGATCTTCGTTAGCGACAACACGGCTGATAGAGCACGTCGATTGTTTCTTTTACAGAATGCAACTTTTAAAATTTAGTTTATCTACAATACGCCTATTATGATAATTTTTGTCCCGAATATTCCATAAAACAGGCTTTCGTTGCAATTCGATTATTATAGGTTTTGGATCGATAGCCATGCTTGTCGCTTCAAAAACAAACTGCTTTATCTTTCACCTATAGAAAGCGACAGAAGGTAGCACTACGCGGCGCTACGATGCACAGTTTCTGGACGGTTCGAAGTTATTTATGCATACGGTTCGTTTCCTGACGCTTGTATGTCGCATCGTACGACGTCGCGTCGCTCGTACGTGAGATACGTCCTTACATTCCCAAGGGAAGTCGAATACGAACCATAACGAATAGGAAAAGTTGTTCTCCTTGGATGCTGCACTTAATACCTGATGCAAACACTAATAAAAATTTTTTAAAATTATAACGTTGTTTTAAAATCTCAAATTTTCTGCATACTTACTTTTGATATTTCAAAGTTTATTCGTGCACATTTATATTAAAAAAAAAAAACTTTATCCGTCTAACATCCTATATTTACAAACAAAATAACAATGATGAACATTTTAATCAATATTAAAATAAAATATTTAAAAATATATTACCTGCATAAAAATATAAAGTTTTTATATATAAATTTTCCATAATATTCGAGATGAATTATCGTAATTTAATTAAATAAAAAAAAAAAAACTCTGATGTAAACTGCCGAGGAAGTGATGAAAAACAACGATCTGAAAGACAGTAAGTAAATGGAATTTCGAAAGTTTTAAAGTCGGTGACATCATTTTAACTAAATCGATAAGCGAAAGAATAAAAGATAAGTATCGAAAATATACACAAGAGCATATCATTAATAAATATTTCCGATCAAACAAACGATTATACTCCATAGAAAAATTATGAATGGCTGTGCTGTTCCGTGCAAAGTAAATATACAATAATCGAGTACATTAGTGTTTATTAATCGAGTTTATCAGTATTTTTAAATAATGCACGCTAAACAGAAATCGGAACATTGCATCAGAATTAAAAATCTCGAATACCGCGAACGGAACGGATGCGATTATGTAAAAGCCCATTATGTAAACATTCGAGTAGTTTCATTTTTCTGTTTACCAGGTCTGAAAACGAAATGCACAGTAGTGTATATATATATTTTTGACTTTGAACCTATTTGTATTTTTTTTTTCAGAGATTAAACTTGGCTTCGTTTGGATAAATACAAATAATCAAAATAGTATTAAACAATAGAACATTAGGTGTTCTGGTGTTAACAGGCTTCAACCGATATTACTTTTTTGGATCATCAAGCGTAGTAGTATGAAGCATATAAAAATGGTCTCGATTCTTGCAGAATCGAAACTATTATGCTTTGTAGTCTGGAAGAAATCACGATATTATATAGCAGGAGTGGGCAAACTTCATGTCACTATGAACAGCATAAGGAGAATGTCAAATGGACGAGAGCCGCAATCAGTTTCTTTCTGTGTCAATGGGAGTAGCATTATTTTTTTTTTTTTTCAAGTAATCTTAATAATGGTTTCAAAAATTGTTTATTATATATATTTCTTACGCATTTATTTCGCATAGATGCATACTACTTTTTACAATAGATAAAAAATAATATATCTGTAAATTGTTTAACTTAAATACGTATTTGCTTCATATTAACCATTGATTTTCATGATATGAAGCCACACTGAAGGTATCAAAGAGCCTATCAAAGAGCCACAGTTTGACCGCCATAGTTAGAGTTCACTGCAAAACTCGAAACTGCCAATTCAAAC
>WUQG02292048.1:0-19513 GCA_011317285.2 Androctonus mauritanicus | reverse complement strand
GGACTCACGTGCAACCTGGGGAAGGTAGAGGGAAGATAAGAAACCGGACATCTTTTTTCCTCTTATGTTACGATAAACAAACACCGCTTTAAGAAAACTACGACGAGCGCGCGGAACGTTACATCATGACAACTTAAGTGTGTCAAATGACGCAAGAGGTCGAGGAGGACGCTATTGTTTCCGCCATCGTCTCCTGAGGCACGACGAGGTGCAACAACCGGGAGTTCGATCTCCACACGTCGGAAACTTCACCAACTAGAAAATAAAAAATATATTTTTTTTTAAAAAAGCGCTTTGCACAAAAGAGTAGCGAGGCGAAAAACTGTGTTTCCCGGCGGAAAACGGGACAACATGAATTCCTTCTCCGTTATTATGTGCCGGGGTGGGATCAAACGGGATGTCCGATTCTGACAGCTGCTGGGAAGGAAGTCGTTGGAGAGGCGACGCGCGGAAATTGACAATCAACCCACCGGAATGCATCACGTGATCTGCCGATTGGAAAAGTTTTTAGCCGCCGCGCCGGCGAAAGTGGAAGGGAAGTCGGCTGAAAACACGTGACCCAAAGCGAATCGACGAGCAGCGTATCGGCGCGAGCTAAGTCATGTTGCCAGGCAACGTAACCGACCAATCGGAAGCGTTGGCCTATCCAGGGTCAGTGCCCCGGTTTTAGGCCAAGCTGATCCTGTCTGAAGACGGCTTTTTTTTCCTCTTCTATCTTTCTCACCCTCGGGCGCCGTCGTTACGTACAAACACTCAGGCACCTGAAAATGGGCCGAAAGAGAAAGTGGGGATTACCACCACCGGGTTACTTGTCGTCAGAGCAATTCTATTAATCGGAACCCGCTGCCAGCCGGGATATAGAGAAGAGGAATGCCCGGTCTAGACGGTGGGTTGTGACCTTGGACTCCTGATTATTGGTGGATCCCCTAACAGTCAGGTTGACGAGCTAACTGGAACGGACGGAATTCGCATTCCAAACGAATCAAAATGGAGGGCGGACTAGGCGCATACCGATACGTTCGGACCGGCGCTGGTGCATTACGACTTTTGGGTAATTGGATGTTAGTTGTCAAGCCCCTCCCGCTTTGCATGGAGCGTTTTAAGAGTCGGATGCCAGTCTAATTATTTCCTGTATAGTCCGAGAATGGGGAAATGAATGGAGACGACTGAATGAAAGGGTAGATAGGTCGATGACGAAGAGATAGGGAGGAGTCTCGACTTTTCTCGTTTCGTTCATCCAAACGCCCACTTCCGGACGTGCAACGACGGAGTAAAGAGACGATCCATGCGTCTATATATAGCCGTAACCAACAAACAGTCGTAGAACTAAAAATAAAACGGGGCCGAAGCGCGGATACTTCATTAACACGGGAAGGACCCATTCCGCCTAAAATATACCCAGGGTCACATCGTCTTGGCCATCTACCTACCGCAAATAACCGAAGTAAAATTTTGGATAGCGATCGTAAAGCATGTTTATACATTTTACAACTTCCCACGTCTCGGACCGTCGGGGATGGAAACAAAGGTGACAGGACGTCAATCGAACTGTTCTGTCACATTTGAAAGCTAGAGAAATTCGGAGGAGAGGGATCTTTCTCAGAAACGCTAGATCCGGGGACCACACAGTAAGTCGATAATGGCGTCCGCCAGCGGTAACCTTGAAGGAATAGCACATACACACAATGGAAGACTCCCCGACCGGGTGAAAGCAGGGGATTTCCCGACCAAAAACGAGTTCTCGGCATGGAACAAAAAGTTTGCACGTGTACTAGGTGAATCGGTACAGACTGATGTAATGAGGACCGTTTATATATAGAGCGATAGCGAGCGAGAAGGCGCCAGTCGGCCTTGTAGGTTGCCAATGTCTGTCGTTTCGCCTAATGTACAATGGATGTGTCACCAAGTACGACACCGAATGCTAGAACGAAGTCGACTAGAGAGCTAAATTTAACACGAAGGAGTCGGCCACTTTTACCCAAACATCCAAACCAAAGTGCCGATTGGGAATGGAAAGAACTCCATTTGAACCACGACCCGTCTGACCATTTAACGAGTTCTAATAACGAGGGAAGGGGAAGTGATAAGATATTACGGTCAAGCCCACACCACTGTACCAAACACCCGTAGAAATACACCCAGATCATTCCGGCCAGCAGGAGCGTATAGGAGGAAGATGGGTAATTACTCGGCGGGGCGACCGGTTCCCGAAGTTCGAACACGTGGTGATGCGTGAATACGAGTTTAGTCACGAATCGGTGACGTCACGACTATTCTAACACCCGAGGGAACCCGTGAAGGGCCCACGCCACAACTGTGACTCGACGCACCAAGGAAAAATACGGAATAGTCCCGCGTATCGTAACTATATTCTTTCATCCAACCGGTGCCAATAAAATAAAATTCCGGTTCGGCTTTCCTAGATATCGGCGCCGTTTTCCCGGAACAGAGCTTTTTAAAAAAATATGGGGCAAATCATTCAGAGCTATAAATACACTAGGTCGTCGGTTCGGGTACCCAATCGGCAGGTGGCAAGGCCGCGGTAGGTAGCGGCCCGCCAGAAGACGACGAAACAATGTGGGTCCGGAATCTGATCCCTGATCCTCCCTCGGCGCCTTTGGGTAAAGACGCAGAGACTCGACTCCGATTTCGATCGTAAAACTGACGATTGCAATAAACAGAAAGCCGACCGACCGTACGAGTAAAAAGGCGACGAGCCGGTTGCCCCTCCGACCTCACCCCACCAGTGCTGGGTAATGCGACGGTCCGGAGTCCTTGAAAGGTCTGGGAGCCGGAGTTAGGGCGGAGGATAACGAGCCAGACAAAGGAAGGAGGTCAATGGAAGCCGCGGGGACCGAAAGGTCGAAGGTAGCGCCTGAATGCTTGGGGGAAGCAAGCGGTGGGCAAGCAGGTGTTGTTTTATAAACTTTCGCTTCGGTCACGTAACTGTTGTGTACCTGCGAAGAGAACCCGTCCAATGAGATTTATTAACAGTTTCGGTAGTATTGTTTGCCCGGGGACAGGCCGGACGGTTTGCCAAAAGCCGTGCACGTGCGCTACAGCCTTAAAAATAGATGGATGCAGAGAAAAAGAAAAAGGAACCAAACGGACGGTGATTTACCTCGGGGTGAGACCAGTATTTTCGGACGCGTTACAAAAATATATACAGGACGGAAAGGAAATTCGGTCCCGACTTTTCTGCCGAATAACGACCAGTATTTTTTATTATTTCGTTAAAAAAACGAAATAATAAAAAATAAACTCGCCTAGTGTTGACAAAATCTACTTATCACTAACCAGTGCCAGGGGCATTTTGCACACTTCTTATACAGACTCCGGGGATTCAAAAAACAAAAAAAAAATCTAGAATACAGTACTGTATATTTTTCTGCGCTGAAAATGTACCGATATAACTATTGGAAATATTCCGCCAGTGTTTCCGATGGATGACGTTAGCAACCTTTTTTCTACATTTGACTCATTCTTTAATGGTTCGGACCATGCTTTACTACTCTAGTCATACTCCAAACAGGTGTACATCCCTGCTGGGCTTTGAAATAAAAGACTATTACCGGGATGACGTCGGATGAAGAATAATTGTGAAACAAATCCACTAATAAAACATACTGAATTTAGATAGGCCTATATATTATCATTTCCTTGAATCTACAAACCTTAGATGACGTTTAAAAATTATAAACCAGGATACATATGTTATAGGCCTTACAGTATTTAAAATATTGTATACAGTACAAGATATTTTTTTTATCAAGAGTTAATATCCTTTACTGATAAAGAGTTTATATCCCTTTGTCGTAATTGTATTACAGAACTACAGATAAGTTGTAAATTATCACTAATACCCGGCCATATCGGATCTACTGATGAACGAAGAGATTCTGATATTCTATACTATATATTCATTAATATCCTATCTCATCCTAATTTTTATATCGGCAATATTATAATCGGAATTTTTCAACAAGAAACCGGTGTGAAAATATAGTTTAATCATTTTTTAAAAAGGAATTAATTTGATTTTAATTAAACACAACCGAATTACAGATGTGTTGGCATATTACAGGCAAAATATAAGATATTATCTCTCACTTGTTTTCAAACATGAACCTTGTAATGCTATACAAACACAAAACTAAAAAAAATAATTACTGTATTTAAAAAGTTATTAGCTAGAAAGTTACAGTTGCTACCACTGAACTGGCTTCAAAATCAACTTAAAAACTTTGCCAGTAAAATCGCTAAGATTCAAACAACAAAATCTTTAAAAATAAGTGAAAAACATTCGGCTACGAAGTTGGTGAAAGATATTCAACAATCGAAAATAAAAAGTTATAAACTGCTACAGTATAACAACCGCAAAACTTTCTTGCATCGGCCATCTGTAGGCCTATTCAAATTTCTGAAACTTAAATCTTTTCTCGTTCTTAGTGTTAAATAGTTCGCAGATAAGTGTTGATATTGTTATTCCAAAACGGGTAACTTAAGCTGCCGTTTAGCTTTTGACATGTTTTAGTTGGACACCCAGTCGCGCACTGACGCAGTTGGAGGAAGTAAACGATCCGCGTTTGGACGACGTCGATTGATATCGGGTTGGCGCTCGACTTAAGTTTGATATACAGTACTTACTTGAGGAAGTATCTCTGTCCGGAACTCGTTTTGGCCATTTCCCAGCCTGACGGTAGCGGGACATCGTCGGATATTTCGAAACTTTGCTGTCTGAGGTGTTGGGTGGGCGACGTCGTCTGTCTGGTGGACGTATAGGTCTGCTGAAGAGTGGCCGGAGAAGAGTTAGCTCTAGGATGATTGATGGTCAGACCTCTCTGCTGTTGCTGCGTGGGTGGAGGAGGTCCAGAATATGTGGCATCTGTGCTAGATTCTCTGCTGTGCGACGCAGATTTGGATCCCCTGTCCGGCTGTTTGAAGAAAGACGGAGGTAAATTGCGCATTCTCATGGGTACACTCTGCGGTACTTGACTGTCTTTCGGCTGCATCACCGCCTTGAATAGATCGTCCAGATCCGTTTTGCTGTCGCTGTGAATACGGACGATTTGGTTTCCTTTCTGTTCGATGACATCCCGTTGCTGGGACATCTTGATTGTTAGATTGACGGTGAATGAGCGTCGATACTGTACAGAACCACCACTCACAACGACCTACCTCTCTGAGGTCTCACGACGAATGAAGCGTGTGCAAACTCCGAACGTCACACTTCGTGCGCTCGACCGTCGATTCCTCCGCCACAAGAAATAATCCTCCTGAAAAAGTAACATAAAGTGCATTTACATTTACACATTTCACTGGAAGGAGAAGAATTAGTTATATAAACGTTCGAAATCGCAGTTATAGTAAGCTACGATAGGAAAAATAGAAAGTTTTCTTAATGCCAAGTAGAGGATAATTATGAGTTAAACCAGTGATTATTTCGATTCCCGATCCTTCAAACGTTTAGAGAAGATACGAAAACTGAATGAGAATGATTAAAAAATCACGACAATAAACTATCCGGACAATAAACTAATATAAGAATGTACGGAACTAGCCGAATCGTCCACCCGCTTCCAACCCAAATTCGAATAGCGAAGCTCATAGATTCCATTATTCATTAACTTGACAGAACATCGCTTTCTGGACGATGATTAATAGTCATTAAGAGCTGAAAAAAAGATAAAGAGGTGTATTACCTGGAATAATCTTTAACGATACTTCTACTGGCTTCCGATCACTTCGGCGTAAAGGAATAATAGATGTTTTAAGATGCTGGACCCCGCCGAAAATGCCTAGTAGATTTTAGCCCGAGGTGCATTTGGGGGACCAAAATATCGTCTTTTATCCTGGTGAAATCCTAGACATCTTCGAATAAATGATACGGACTGATACTGGGTGGAGCAACCATATAATAATATGCTATTCCTACTCGGTTGTTTAATTTTTTTATCGAGCGATAATATAAAATTTGAGACGCAAACAATAAATTTTGTTTAAAATATTCGTTACTGTTTGTCTTCACATTACCGGATAAAGATTGCCTCATATAGGTTTACAAAACGATAGTTTCAAGATTTATTCTTGTTTCTAATCTTAGTCGTTGTTTATTATCGATTTGTTACCAAATATGAGGTATTAAACAACATAAAATTCGATACCTATCTATAGGAAGCAGTGTAAGCCGGTGTAAACAAGGAGGATCGGTCCTCCAAAACGCTCGTTTCGAAATAGCAGGGAGAATGATATATGTGTTTTACAGAACAGGACCTAGAAAGGCAAATTTTGGATGCTAAACTTTCTCTAATATAGGCCTATATACTGTATATAATTTTTAAATAAGATTAGGATAATATTATCATAAATTCCTTATAACTCGCAACATACAATTAACTGGATTGCCGGTTGATAATTCGTATCAAAAATTAAGAACCCGGGCCAAATCTTAGAATAATATACAAAGTTTTATATACATAGACTGTCTATGACTGTATAATTTTTAACAAAACGAAAGTTTTACAATTAATTTTACTCCGAAATTTTCAATACGTTGCATTTTAATTTTCCGTATAACGAAATCTGAATAATCATCGAATTTACATAAATTAAAATAACTTTAAAAATGAAACTCGTTAGGGTTTGCTAAAAACTTTAATTATAATATCAATTCAGAATTTTGATATAGTAAAATGAATAATGTATCTAAGGCAGATTTTTATCAAAAAATATTAAAATTTTCCTTTTTCCTCCTTTCCGTGAAATTTTTAGCTTATTAAAAAAAAAAAAAAAAAAATACTGTACAGTATAAGTTAAAAAAAGAAAACAAACTTATTTTTGGATATCTTGCTTAATAATTGATATTGCAAACTACACGACATGCATGTAAACCTTTACAATAGCCTTAAAAAATTTAGAAAAGTTAAAAAAAAATCGAAGGTGCTTTACCTATAGACGAATTAGTCTTGAACGAAATAATCAAATAAGGACCCTTGGAAAAAGCATTAAGATATAGGAAGACTAGAGACGTCAAAGTAAACAAACTGCTAATGCGGAGCCTTTTATATAATTTATACTATACAACTGCGAGAGTCACGTCAAACAAGCTGTCGGACGACAAAAATTGTACGAGTCATCGGATGATTTTGTTTTGCTGGAGAGACTTCTTAGAAAGAAGGTCATCGTTACTTATTAATTTTTTAAAAGAGAATGATATTTCTTTATTGAGGTTTTTCCGTATTCGCCTGATAATATTTCTGAATCTATCCAGTATAGTTATATTGTATCGGGATCAAAAAGAAAGGAGGATGCTAACTGGTAACCTTCGTTAATGAGATCATGACCGGGAGTGGGCGCGCTATTTGTATTAAAAAGGAAAGTGTGTTGATGGCTAAAATTTAGAAATGTAACTTTTTTCTTTTTCTCTTACTACTGATTTAATTGAGAATTTATGAATAGGCGAGTATAATTTTCCTCTTGGCTTCCCTGGCTAAAGGGATGTTGGGCGTCGGAAATCCATGTCGCCTAGGGCGTCAAATACGCTAGTTTTGGCTCGAAGGTCAGTGTACTAGTAGAGCCATCTCTTTTTAATGAACATTAGAAAATTTTCAGGCTGCAGTCAGGGGTGGAAATGGGTTTTTACTCAATAGTAGAATAAGAAAAACTAGGTAGAATATAATGCATATATCTACTTCCACCCATTCCTTTACCATCACAATTATCAGTTAAGCTTTTCAATTTTTTGTTTTTTTCTTTCTAATTTATTTTGTATAGTCCCTATGTTCTTCTAAAAAAAAAAAAATTCAGTTTTATTGCTTGTTTGTCTCAAAGACAAAAGCACTTTAGCTATAGGCAGAATGATATCCCGAAACCAATGGAAATTTTTAGTAAACAGCTTTATCTGCTTTACTCTAACAGAAATCTTATCTGGTGGATGCAAACAATTGATAAGTTTACCTAAAATTAATAAATCATCCGACAGAACTTCCAACACTCTAATAATTCTTACAGATTCCTACGAATGACGGAACCATAATTGAAAGCAGTTTTAAGCAGGGTTATGTAGGTCAAAATAATAAAAAAAATCGGGGCAGGGCCTATGCCAGAAATGTTTTCGGGACACTATACTTTATAAACAAAAATTTATGTAAATATACACATGATGTACGATCGTAAATATCAGAAGAGATTTATATCATAAAATCCATTTTCCACTTTTTAGGCTGATCTTTCTTTCAAGTGAAGAAGTTTAAACGAGAAAAATATGTGATTTTTCAGTTCCGAGGGGAGGAAGATCAACATCTTTTTATATAAGCCGCAAAATATGCAACAATCATAAATAATGTAAAAAACGAAATAATAAAACTTTTATACTTATAAAAAAATAATAAAAAATTCTGAACTTTACGAATATTAATAATTTAACAATATCCTGTTTAGTTTTTTTATTCCATGAGCCAATAATAATAACCGATCTCTTAGAATAACTAGTTATCTCATTGGGTTAACTAGCAATATCTCGTATTATTACCTTATAAGGTGAAATTATACTAAAAAAAATTATCGTAATAATGAAACTGCGCTATATGATTGCATTTTATTTATTGATGAATCAGTACGGCAGTACTTTAATATAAATATGATTGAATTAAATCAGTGACGGAACAATAAATGTATGAATTGCAGGACGTGTATAAAAATTTTCTATGATGTAAAAATATATATAGATAATATAATCATATAAAATATATGACACTATTATCGTGGGAAACGATGTATCGTACATTGTTGTTGATTTGTTTCCGTTGAACCTTGTAAACTAAACGATTATTTATAAAAGTAGTAGGAATTTTTAAAATGATAGACTTCGCACATTGACCAATTTATATCCTAAATGATTATTTAGCAATTCTCGTAACTCGCTGTACGCTTTATAAGCACGAAATGTAACACTGAGAAGCGCGATATTGTTCTCTGATCTTTTACCTTCACCTCCTCTCCAATGACAGCATCTTTCATTGTTCCACGTTTTACTCCGACAATTAAAAATTCTAATTACACGAAATAAAAACGATTAAATATCAGACAGTAAAAATTGAAATCAAATCATTTCATAAAATTTGTAAAAACAGTTTTTTTTTTTTTTAATTGGTTTGAGACGAGTTCTGTTCTACTTATAGAAACAGAACTTGGCCTTTACGTATATAAATAGAACGCGAAATTTTGGTTGAAATAAAAGCTCTAAAAGATCCCCAGCATACATCCACATCCAATTCGTACTAAGGCGGTATATCTCCGATAGAGTTTAAGATTATGCAAAAATAAATTTTAATGCAAGAGAGAAATTAGCATAATCGTAAAATTACTTATTTACAAATTTTCAGATGATGACTAAATCAACTGTGGGAGGATTATAACAAACTGATAAAGTTTAGTTCTAAAACATGTAAGGGTTTTTAAATTAGGCTACGAATAGTTTTTTTTTTATCACCGATGCTCTCACGATTCTTTGTGATGCTATTACCTTCGTTTGTTGAAGATCCACGTGTTTTTCAACTGGACGTATAATATAAATAATGACCTGTTAACAAAAAAGTAAGATCTATGGCATCGACTTGTTAGTAAGTTTAAAGGCCCGATCGTGTTAGGTCATACCAAAGCTGGATCTCAAGGTTAGTTTTATTCATTGCTATTGAATGAAAACATTTCCAAATAAAAATTATTTATTCGAAATTTTTATTTCATTTGTTATAAAGTGAATCCTGTATACTTAGTTCTTCTAAACGTCTATCTGTTGAAGAATAATTAAGACGTTTCTCATTATATTAACGAAAACAAATGTCAAATTCGCCAGTTCTATAAAACTGAATGTATGAAATATTCATTTTGAAATGAGAAAACTCGTATTTTACAAAAATAATTTTAGGTTTTGTTGCCCCCCAATGGAGCCCATTTCCATCTCCAACGTTAATCCGGGTTAGAACTGTTATCGGGTCAAGGTGCCTAAAAAGGGTGGTCTTACTGGTCCCGATCCTTTTCAAGGGCATAATTATAATATTTTACATATATTAATTACCCAGAAAGAAGGTCACAAAGCCACTTTCTCTCAGTTAAAAAAAATTCCTAAAAAATTTTTAGGGAACTTTTTTGAAACTATAAAGTTTTTATTTAACATATAAATAAAATGAAAAAATAAAAACTTTGAAATTTAATATAAAATAAAAATGTAATAAAGATTCAATTTCGTGCCGATTTATTATGTAGAATCTTTAATGTATATGAAGAAAATTTTAAAAATGTAAGCTTGTGTGCCGAATATATACGAAACGTCTAAAAGTATTATATAGCATTCAATCTGTAAAATAACGAGATCTAAATTAGAGCTAGCAGATAAAACTATACAGCTTGTTAAGATTTCGTTATTGGAGATAAAATTTCAGTGTAGATATACACGCATCGTCAATGTGTTCCAATAGTATTATAGCAGAGAAAAATTTCTAGAGATACTTATCGGAGCAACCTAACATAAGTCATTTTGTTTATGGCGATTATAACTTCAGTTTCGTGCCGATTTTATTTTGTTTTCAGATAGAATTTGATTAAAGATATCGTTGAAAGAAAACAAAACTAGATGACAGCGAAAAAATGGAAAAGATACGCATGCGTTTAAGCCCCTAGAATTTATTTTTTGATAGGGACTTTTCACACTCCCAAAACGTTCCTAAGAACATTCCCACCGGCTGTACATTTATGATGGCATAGAGGATGTACTACAGAAGTTCATATGTAACTTTCCTTGGATATGCCATTAATTATATGCTCGATAGAGACCTAGTAGTGTGGCTCACTTAATTTCAAATGACGTAGTCCACACTAACGAGTTCGAAATTAAGTAACTAATTGCTATCTCCAGAATATCAATGAATATCATTTTATCCAACTGTAGATAAATAGATTACAAAACCGTGAATATTTATAATGCGCTATAATATATTTATAACGTTTTATTCACATATGATAGCAGAATTAAAAATATAAAAGAGTTATATAATATAGGATCTAGATCCATAATTTTCTGTCTGCGAAATTTACATAAAAATATCAGTTGAAAAATACATAATAAAGGTAGAAACTATCAATTAAAATGGCCGAGTTATGTTTTGATTTTCAATATTTAGTCAAGCACTAATGATGCTCCAAGGGATGATGATGAAAAACGAAATACACCTTAGTCAGTTATGTCTTTGAATAATTAAAACCAGAAAATGAAATATATTTGCTCTATACTATATAAATCAAATTATACTTAATTCCAAAATTAAAATTATTGCTAAAGATATCAGAATTCTTCACGCATTGATAGGGCATAAAATTTCTGAATTTTTCTAATCTGATTGACTTAAATTACCAAACATAATAACTAAAGATTTATTTACTCGAAATTGTTCACACAATTTTCAGAACGGAGTTCGATATAAAATAATGGTTCTCATCTTACATTATGACAGGGGGTCTTATTTTATATAAAGTATTACAGTATACATTAGCCAGCATGTCTAGTTCCGAAAATAACAATGCGTAACTTTACCCACTATTTGCAATTACAATAGTCTGGAGACTCGTAGTAGTTAGAAAGGATTAGCAGAGTAAGATAACAATCACAACAACCAGTTCTCATAATTATACTTTGAAAGAACTGATTGATGGATAAGGACTGTAAAAGCAAAATAAGTAGCCAATTTTAAGAAAGAAAATATAAACATATTCCTGTATATTTCTGAATACTATGTAAATCTGTGTAGTAGTTTTTAATTATTGGAATATTCATATCAATATTGGAGATCTCATAAATGTTCTTGTGCTGCGTATATATTTGTCAAAATTCGAAACAGTGCATTAGGTCAATTTTCTCAGACCTAATGTCCTTGAAGAAAGTCGAATTTTGCAAGTTAGCTTATCTTTTCTAGTTAAACTTTTGCTTATCTTACAGGGTATAAGTCCCTTATGGTACAGACAATGACAAAATATTCATACACTGTACAGTAATGTGAACGGAAAAACAATAAAGTTTTTACGTAAAACGTTTGTAAACACCAAATTCAAAATCGATTTATACAGGTTAAATAATATAAATAAAATTAAGAAACATTTGACACATCTATCAAAAATTTTTATCGCAAGATTAAAAGTTTAAAAGATATTGTAGTTTAAGCAGTAAAACTTTTCTTATTTTGTACCGAAAACACATATTGCTTTCGTTACGCAAACCAGGTAATGGTTGGATTTATTGGCAAAATCCATTAAATATTGTATTGCAAATCAACTTATTACATAAATATTTCTTAATCTACAAATCGATTATTAAAGAAATTGCACGTAATGAGTAGTCATGTCGATCGTCGGGTTTATTAAATTACGATATTTGGAAAATGTTTTTTATAATTTTGATTAAAAATTTGTCGTTGACTATGAATGAATTTGGATCCTCAATGACAGATACTAACTTGTAAATAAATTCGAGAGTTTCAAAAAAGAATTTCTCAGCATCCTATATTCGATTATTGTGTTTCAAAAATTAAATAAATAATCAACAATCTTCTCAAATATTAATTGTTATCTTAACGATCTTTATTATACTTTTCTTTCCTTTTCCTGAAGTACAGTAATATCCAACAGGAAACAATTGTGCTATTTGATAAAGCAACCGGATTATTAATTCAAATATATATATTAGATATTATTAAGTAAAAACAGACAATTAAAGTTAACTTATCATTATAGATTATCGTAATAAAATAAACGATAATGGCACTTCAGTATCGATATACTAATAAGTGGGTCTCTTCACAGCATGGGTCCAGTGCTTTAGTTCGTTTTTCTGAATGGAACCGTATTTCAATTATTGAACGGGTTTACTCG
Source organism: Androctonus mauritanicus (assembly GCA_011317285.2). Classification (NCBI taxonomy): domain Eukaryota; kingdom Metazoa; phylum Arthropoda; class Arachnida; order Scorpiones; family Buthidae; genus Androctonus; species Androctonus mauritanicus. The sequence goes on along the minus strand of WUQG02292048.1, from coordinate 6,595 downwards.
TGGATCTAACATGAATGGGTTGTTTACAACACATTAAGCAGGAGTGTAGGTTAAATTCTATTTTCTCAATGAATGAATTAGTCCCTACAATTCTGTCAAAATTTTCCGATTATATTTATCTTTTGATACGCATTTACATAACGATTAAGAACAAATATTGCATTATGATAAATTATATTGATAATCACACATTTAGCTTATCGTGTTTGTTATAATACTTGTGAATTTTCTATCAATCAATTTATATCTTTTAATTTTATATATTACAAAATTACTTATTCTCCATTTATTTCGGATCAGTTAAATATAACAGTAATTTATCAGCTTTTGAATTACATATTTGTATTGCTGTTAAAATATTTTAAAAAGTTTGCTAAAATTCGATTTTATACAAAATTATCCATTTTTAGCTGGAGGAGAAAAAATAGACAGTAGAAATTAATAGCGGAGAATATTGTTAAAAAAGCGCTTACAAATTTTATACTAATAGTGAAACAAATCTATTGTCATTTGCTTAGATGCTACTTGACATGTTAAACGTCATCAATTGGAAAATTTAGCCAATATTATCGACAAATAAATTTCGGGGCTTTTATATATAACACTATATTCATCTTACAATTAATTTCTAGCTGGAAACGTCGTGTCGTTCAGAGTTGACAAGTATCTGTGACAATAATATACTACTTACGTTATCAGCCGAAATAGCTCAGTTGGGAGAGCGTTAGACTGAAGATCTAAAGGTCCCTGGTTCGATCCCGGGTTTCGGCAAAACATTTTTCTTTCTTTCCCATTTCGCTTTATGTGATTTTTTAAAAAATATTTTGGTGATTTTAACTTAATAAATATTCAAACAAATTTTTATTTACTTAAATTTAATTTATTTCTTCGATATCTGTGCTGCCACCTGCTGTAAAAAATAAGTATGACTTTATAAGAAAATAAAAAAATCGATTTTTTTTTTTTTAAATATTTATTCAGACATAAACAAGCTTTTATATAGACAGTGAAATGCACATTTATGTTGGTCTGAAGTTCTGAGTCAGATGTTTTAATGGAAAATGTACATAACCTGCAATATGATGATGGAAATTTACAGGGAAGGTGAACTTACACTAATGTACACAATAAACATACTAAAATACAGTAAGGTGCTCAGCGTTCACATTCATTCTCTTCTTACCTTATTATTTTCTTGAATTTAAAATTTTATTCAAAATTCATATTTTTTTGACAAAATAAATTCAAACAACATTGTGTATACGATTAAATTTAAATTGATTAATAAAATTTATAAATTATTTTTCCAGTGGATGATGGTTCTGATTTTATCGAAAAGTTAATTTCAAAAAACTTTTTCAATATATATATATCTTTTTATATACAATATACTCTTCAAAATTTCATTTTGTGCATTAATCCACTGCATTTTAAAATGATGTTTAGAGAAACATAGCATTCTTTTTTTATTACAATGACTTTACTTTGTCAGAGAGTATCATTTGTTGAAAATTGTGCATTTCAAAAACAAAGAAAGTTGTAAAAATAATCAACAAACGCAAGCATTAGAATAATTATCTTTAAACAACTGACAAAAATACATTTATGATAATATTTATAAAAAGTTTTTGATGTTTTTAAAATGGTATGAGTCATTTTTATAAACAAATTCTGACCACCCTAATAAAAATTTATGCAATTAATTTGGCTTCAATTTTTTTCTTTCTTTTTTACAGTTCTCTTGCTGATATATTTGCTAATGATTTCTACAATGTGAGGTCTATGTTCTAGCATCTTCAATACCTGCAACTTGGCTTCTCCAACTTGATCCTGTACAATTTTACTGCGCTGAAGATTGCCCTATTTGAAAAAAAAAAAAAAAAAAAATCCAAATTCAATCTATGGTATTTTTCAGCAGAATATTCTAACATTGTATTATTATAAATTACAAAAATAAACTAAATTTAATTTCTTAATTTCATTCAAATTTCAATATATTTCTATTGAAAAGTGAATGATTTTATGATTACATAACTAAAACAAATTACAAAAAATTTTATATATATACATATTAATTTTTTCAATTATATTTCAGATTTTTATTAAAACTAAATAAGCATTTGTTTTGAAAAAATACACTTTAAGATAGTGTTAAAATTTTACAATGAATATAAACTGGAGAATAATAAATTTATTAGAACTTTCTTTTTAAACAAAAATTGAATTAATATTCTATTAAAAGGTCATTTACTCTTTTGCATTATGCTTTTTTCTAGATGCATTTTTTAAGCACATTTATAATTCAGGTTTAAGCATATTACAAATACGATGCAGTGTTTTATCACAGTTCATGACAAATTCCATATACCTATAATTTTCAAATTTTGAAGTATTGCTGCTTATATAATGATATAATGAACATTTTAAACAGGAAAATAATAATTTATTACTAACTTAATTAGTTGCTTCTTACTTTAACTAGTTCCTTTTATTACCTGTCACTCTATACCCATAATTATCTTGACTGGAAAGTTGAAGGATGGGAAACAATAAGCTGAAACCAAGATCTCTTTGTAAAACTCCAGAAGAATGGGTTTAGAAACTGTTTCTAAATTTTCTAGATAACAATTTTGTTCATTGCCAAACAACTAGTTGGATGACACAATCTACAGCTTCAAAAGAAAAGGATGCACATCTTGCAATTTTAATAAAGCATGATTATAATCTCTTTTCAACAAAATATACTATAATAAGAGAGATTGAATTAAATAAGTGAGAACAATTAAAATAATGTTTTAATTGTTCTGACTTAAATTGAATTTTATTTTGCTTTATTATTTTATAATGGAATATAATTCATATTTTAATTTATAAATAAATGAAATATTATACTGTATTTTTAATTTGATTGCATATACCATTGGCCACAATTAAAAAATTATAAGTTTGACTATTTACAGTTTGACTTTGACTATTAACATCAAGATTATTATCTTTTTAGATAGAAAAATTAAATGTCAATATAGATTTTGTTTGATATATTATTATTGGAAACTAGCTGGTGTACTTAGTATTTCTTGGGAATTTCTGGAACATCATTTGTAGGGACATATTAGTTTCTGGTTTGCAAGATTTTTCTGATAGTTACAAATGATTTCTACTTGTAAGCAAAGCTGGATAAAATCAAAATCTTTGGGTGTGATGATGTCATAATGACATCATATATTGGAACTTTTGTGACTTCACACACTGATGTTTTGTATATCATATTGATGTCAAGCACTGGTGATGTTCTGGGGTATCATCATTATTATTTTCAATATTGAAACATTTGTGAGAGCACTTTTGCTTTTATCACAGTGACATCACACATTGATGTCTTTGTGACACTGTTGCAATATCACAATGATGTCACAAAATGATGACATTATTATGTTGTGGTAATATCATGCTTGTGAAACTATGATATTCTACTTTATACTTTGCAGCATCAACAATAGTCAAAATAACAGAATGAAGGATTTAGACACATATTTTAAATCCTTCATCCTGTTATTCTGACTCCAGTCCTGTCATTTTGGGGTTGACCCAGAGGACCCTATGTTACCCAGGGGAAGTGACCCTACAAAGTTTAGTGCCAATAGGTCAAATAGTGTGGAATCTAAGTGGAACAAACAGATAGAAAGAACAACCCAAATGTCCTCCACTCTTTGGGGCAATTTTGATTTTTGTACCTTATGCTATCTGCAGGGTCATGAGAAGTCATCCTGTAAAATTTGGTCCTTATAGGTCAGTGTGGAATCTATGCAGAACAGACAAACAGTAGACAAACATTGCATTTTATATATACAGATAATATTATATGAAATATGATCAATATAAAAATGACAAATACAAGCTATGTTTGAAACTTATTACTAAATGATAACTTTCAATATTCAGGAATTGAAACTTTTTCACAAATTATGATATAAAAGTGAAAACAAAAAAAAAACTAATTCTTTGAATAATTTAATAAATGATTATGGCAATTAATGTCAACAATCAACTCATGAATTTTGATTACTGTTCATTTATAAAATTTACTTAAATGTAATCAGTAGTCCCCAAACAAATATTTTCTAAAAACCACATTTTTATTTTTTTTATTTCATAAAAATTGGCAATATATTTTTTTAAATAAGTAGGTATTTTATTAAATATTTTTATTACCACCTTTTACTTAGTGGCATAATAAATTAATTCAATGGAAGATTACTACACTTGGTGTTGCTGAATTGCATATCATTATCATTTCAAGATGGCCAGCTGTCAAGCTTTCTCTTCTTCTGTCAAGAATCCAATGAAGAAATGAGAAGCTTCTCTCAACACTAACTGATGTTAATGGAGCATATTTTAAATTTGTAACCATATGCAGTTACTTATATGGATCCATCCATATATTACTTCCATTTTCACAGTTTTCTAAAATTTTTACAATGCAACAATAAAATCCAGGATTTTATTGTTAATCCAATTAAATCCTGGATTTTTTTAAACAGGTCTTGCAGGATTTAGTAGATACTGACATTCCAACAATGCTCTTGTCAAAGGAAAGTGATGCTCTCACTTCAACAATCTCAATAGCTTGAGCAAATGCCACTTCATTTTGATTCAAGTCTTTTAACTGCCAAAGGAAGAACATTAAATGCAGTTTGAATGTATGATTAATAATTTTGCATCTGCAAAAAATTAAAAAGTTTTTTGGCCTGACAAACAGATGCAGCTTCATCCTCATCTAAAATATTGATGATTTCATATACAGCAACAAAATTCTCACAATAAAAATAGCAGTTTCCAGCTATGTACCCCAATGAGTAATAAATAACTGGGTAAGGATAGCTCTGGGTGAATTTTTTTATACTTGTGTATCCTTAATGGTGTCTTTAAAAGACCTTCTTTCTAAATTTGACCTTCTTTTTTGCAGAAATCAATTTGCCCACCTCTGGAAAAAATTTCTAATATGTTCTGTAACTCTGTGTAAACCATGCACAATGCACATTATATGAACCATGTTTGGGTAAAACACTTGTAATGCTTTACCAACTTTTATCATATAAAGTGCTGCATCTGTTAACGAAAGAAGCAGTTTGTCCCTTACTTTTTCTGAATTTGACCAGATCTTGCTAATGCCATCATTTAAAATTCTTGCCACTTTGCATGATTTATTTGTTCTAATTCTTTGCAAGATATAAGATAAGTATTTCCAAGTTCCTTGAAGCTTAATTTTCCAATCAACAAACTGGCCATACTTTGTCTACAGACATCTGTTATTTTATCAATTGTTGTCCAAAAGAAATTATTACCTGTTGCCAGATTGACAAAAAAATATTAAAAAATTAAATTCAATATTGCTCTTATAGACTAATGTGTAATGTTTCAAATACTTGCCTGTCTTGCACAATTTTGTTCAATGTCTGGATATAGAGAAGCTTTAAGTAATTTTTCTGATCATAGACTCACTTGGAACAACTCTTCCAGTATACTTCTCCATGAGTGCTTTTAATGTTGGGTAGTTTATTTTATTCCAAGGAATATTTGCAGCAAGCAATACATTAAAAAAAATCCACGCTAAATGCATCTTGTTGTGAATGAGATTGTGTTAACAGTAACTGCATTTGGGAGCTTCAAAATTTGTCTCTAACTTTATTGCCTTATTTCTTTTATGAAATGCTGTTTCATCATGTTGTTTTTTATCTGACAATACTGGTTAGAAGCCATCTAGTTATTTTCAAACAAACAAAAACAGATGAGAACATGCTGTTATCAATCCTCTTAACAAATTATTCTGTTTCTATAATTTTTCAATTAACAAGATTGGTTACTTAAACTATTTTATTGCAGTATTGGCAAAATATGACTTTTCCATCTGTTATGTTACTCTCAAAACTCTTACACTAGTTGTTCAGCAGAATGAAACGAATGATTATTCTTCTCTTTGGGTATGACAACAGATGGATTGTAATGTTAATGCAATATCAGAAATGTGAATTTTTAGTAGCACCCCACAAATAGCAACAAAAAACATAAAATGAACATTGAAACTACATTAGTAAAATATAAAATATTTAAATATAAATCTGGGGCTTAGTAAATAATGCAAATATGAATGTGACGAACTGAATCTGAAATGTTCTTATATTAAATCTATTTCTTCTATCTTATTTATATTTATTTTGGCTAAAATTACCTTTTCATTCCTGAAGTTCTCATTACTTAAAAAACAAATTACAATCTAAAGTATAACTTCCAGCAGAATTCTCCTATAAAATGCCATTATCAATACTCTATATAACAATCGTATCATCAATAATTCAAAACTGAGATATCAAAATAGGATTAAACATTAGTTTCTTTTCAATGAATTATCAATGGAAAGTTATTACAATACATTGCAGAAAAATACTGTGAAACATGTGGAACCTGTAAATGGAATGACAAGTTTTGACCTTGAGTATTTGTGGGGAGGTAAGGATGAACAGTGCCCCTGCGACGGTGAATTCGTCGCCGAGCGAGGGTGAGACGATCCTCGAGATCTTCTGCCAGACCGGCCTGT
>WUQG02292047.1:31519-48462 GCA_011317285.2 Androctonus mauritanicus | reverse complement strand
GATGTATATGATTATGATTTTTTTTTTTTTTTTTTAATATAAAATACTGTGTCAATAGTATTCAGTGTTTACTACTAACATAATTTGTATTTAAAATTATTTAGTTTATCTGTATTTTTATTTCTATTTTTATTTTTTTTTCAATTATCCTGCCCCAAGCGATCTTAAACGGCTCGAATAATCGATGTTCTATTGTGTATGCAGCATGGCAGTCAGCCGTAAATAGTTTTTTTTGCATATAAAAAAGAATTTTATAGCAAAGGTAAAGCAAACAATTTACTCACTAAATGAACTAAGGTCCATCTGAAATTTCATTTTTAAATATCCCACACGAAAAAGTGCTCTTCTGTCAGATGTTGCGTCCTTATGCAAAACAGAGAGCTTTAATAAATTATATCGATTTTTTATACAAAATTAAAAAATTTGAATATAATTTTTTAGTTTATTTTAAGTATTTTTCATAAAAATTTCTCTGTATGTTAAGTCGGAAATTAATTATCCATGCTTTAAAAGTGACAAGCAGTTACGACTACATTCATTCGAAATGCGTATTTGTAATTTTATTCGCATATCGCATAAAAAAAATTGATCAAAAATATATTATTTCATGAAATTTTATATTTTATTACGCCAAACAGCAGTAAAATACTTTTTAAAATTTCGCAAAATATCGTCTTAAATGTAAAAATCAATAAGTCTAGACTGCAATGTCTGAAGAAAACATATCAGAAGACTTATTAATAAAAATAGGACGAAAAACATAAATCCCTGTTTAAGAAATACTGTATATTTTTAAAATGAGCCATATTATGAAAAGTATATAAATTTTATGTGTCTTATTTAGTTAGATCCACCTGTAGCATGATGTTAAAACAGTCAACAGTATATTGAAATTACAAGAAAAATAAAACGTAGAGCTATAGAATACACACATACAGTATATCATATCAATATAAAGTCTTTGAACTAAATATATGTTCATTCAGGAAATAACCTGTTAAAGAAATTTTCCAATATTCGAATAAATAAATATGGAGTTCAAGTTTTGCAAGCTATAGTTTTATGTAAACTTATTTCTTTCAAAAGATTTCAAATCTTTTTTTAAGTTTTAAGGTAAATATAGCGGTATACCAGTTACAATTTTAAACTATCCAAGCAAGAAAAAAAAATTATACCGCATCAAGAAATACGCGAATAAGATCTCGAAGCATTAGCGTGTGAAAAAAGTAAAGTATTTGCTGTGTGATGGAGAGTAATGGCTAAAATTAATTTTTTCATATCTTTTCAGTTTTTCTTAATGTTGTTTTAAATAAATTTTTCTTAGAATCAATTTATCAGACACTTGATATTTAGATGTATAAAAATTTTTTTGTTGATATTTTAAAGAAGAAAAATATATATATTTATATAAAAAAATCAAAATGTTGTTTCTAATAATTATTATTTAGTTGTACTTAACACAAATAATTTTTCATATTTTTTAAACATTATGTATTGTTGATTAAATATGAAAAATAGAATGTTATCGTACTAAAAAAAGATATAATTGTCTGTAGAAATAATGGCTTTCGGTGGAAAATAATTAATTTGAAAGTCTTCGTTACTTATTAAATTATCAAAACGTTGTCAAGAATAACTTAAACAGGGGTAATTAATAATTAAGAGAATGCATACTTAAACTTACGCTTAATAAATTTTGTTCATTATCATAATATTTTATTCGTTTTAACTAGATACATGTTTAAATTATTAATAGCTTCCTGGAATTTTCACAATTTCATTTTAAGAAATTACATTATTTAGATTTTTATGGAAACTTATAACCTATCAGAAAATTTTTTTTAATCTCATGTTATTACGGTAAATGTAAAAGTTTTGTAAGCGATTAAATTACCGTTATTACCATTATTAAAATTTATGGACTTATTTTAAATCATTTAATGCGTTAGTCAGTTCTTTATTTAACTCGAACACGAACAACTTCCATTCAAGTTGTCTTTATTAAACTTCACTTTGGTCAAGCGAAGAAAGGTCAAAGTCAAATGCATAAAAAAAAAAGAAAAAAATAAATACAGCACAAGCATAGGCATAAATATATACAGTGCAACCTATATACTTTTTTCACATGATGAAGATTAATTAATTTTGAAAAAAATTGTGAAGTCCGAAAGAGAATAAATTTAATTTTAATGAATATTACAAGTTGTAATCATGGCCAGAAATTTTTGTTCCCATTTTTAATTAGAACGAAGAATTCTAATGAAATTCATAGACCTGTTTTTATATATATAAATTTTTTCTATTCACATTTTAATACAATATATGATGCAATGTATTCGGAGATAAGCGTTATGAATAAATATGCGTGAAAAAATAAATTATAGTTTTTGGTCTTGTATAATTTTTTTATTTTTTTTTATGTATCTGTGAGTTGTTGTTACTGTTGCAACTTTGATTGCTTTTAGTTGTCCGGATGAGCTTTTCGTTAATAGGATTTTTAAACTTCGATTAGACAAGAACCAAAGATGTACGTTTAAAGAAAAAGTTAGTGTTTGTTTTTTTTTTTATACTTCTTAATCTTTAGTTTATTTGTTTTAACAAAAAATTTACTCAACAATACGAAACATAAATAAAAAGACTGTAATATTAATAACATAAACAAATATATTTGAATGTTTAAGATTGCAGTAATTTAATTAAAAAATAAACACAAGCAAACCTAAAAATGTAAATAAATTAATAAATTTGATAAATGGTTTATTTATATAATCAAAAATGATAAATTGAAAAGAATATTCACACAATTATTACAACAAATTATATATTATTTTTTTATTAATTTAAAAATTATTTTTTAAAATATATAATTATCATCGACAGATGGAGCTGTGTCATAATTCGACTTCATCGAAATTTTGACTGATGTCAGAATTATGAAAATATTTAATTAAAAATTATCTATTCTTACTTAATAATAAAAGCCAACAGAAGAAAAAACGTAAAATGAATTAAACAATACAAATTTTACTTTATCTAATCTTTGTATCAAATTTTTTTTAAATATAAAACTTTAGTTAATAATTTATTCGACAGATGGCAATATATACGAATTTAAATAATATTGATTATAAATACGAATTAATCTCAGAAATAATTACAGCTATATTAAATATAAAACATAATTAATTGAAGATTAATATAATTCTAAAGTTAGTTTAAAAATAAATAAAAATTAAATAAATTAAATTATGAAAAATTTCGGCCGAAAGATGGCGCTGTTATTCAATTATGATTTTGTTAAAGAATAATTTTATATCATTGTCAAAATACTGTACTTCTATTTGTAACATTTAAAATCTTACTAAAATTAATTTTATTTAGATTAAATTATAATTTTCAATAAATTTAATTTATAAGTAATAAACTCAGCGAGCTACTTAGCAAATATTATTGAAGAATTTCAGTGTTAAGTAATCTCTATAGACGAACTTAACTCATAAACATTGTTATTTATATATATAGTATTTAGTAATTAAAATAAAACGAAACTAAATGCAAATAAATAACATTGAATCGAAACGATAAACATACTGAAATAATATTTGCCATACTTAATGTGTTCTAATTTGGGCTAATCTTTTCCGAAACATCTACAGTATAATAATAATGCCATACACTAATTCCTTTTCTTTAATGAAAAAAATGTCATTAATTCCAGTTCGTAATTTGATATTCATAAAAATAAATATGTTATCGATAAACTGAAAGATTTTTTTATAAGAAAAAATCGATGGTTCACGGGATAATAAACACAGATTTTTGTGATTCGTAAAAATAATATGAGAAACGTGTCCGGGTTCGATATCCGATAATCTCTTTCCTATAAATCGATCATCGAATATATTCGATTCATACATAAATCCACAAACAAATTTTATTGAAATTACTGGTACATTTGTTATAGTTAAAGGGAAAAAAAAATTGCATATATAAATTACAAGATCCAGATGTAATCTTCCAAATTTTAACAGACTGGCACTTCAAGGTTCTCTGCATAATTTTATCCACTCAGCACAATTAGAACATTAAAACACTTTCAAATTACGTGTAGTTCCTGTTTAAAAATCGGGAAAAAATATACATATAAAAATATTTTTTAAATAAAAAAAAAATATATGCAGACTTCTATATTAATAAAAATTATTATTTTATCGGAAAAAAATTTTTTCGTTTCAAATACGAAATTATTAAAAAAAAATTATAAAAATTTTTCCTTCTTATTCAGGTTTCTAAATAAAATTTCCTTATTTTACAATTGCGCTATTCATTTTAAAATCGTTAAATTTATCAATATTTTAGTTTAAAATAAAAATTTCCTTGATAGTATGACTGGGTTACCTTCTTTATATGCCTACAATTTTTCTTTTATTGTTGTTTTGCTCGTTGCGAAATATTCGTAACAATTTTTTTTTTAATCTTATTTTTTTAAATTTTAAATTTAATAATATATTTTTCGCTTTATTATATAAATAATACTATAATAATAAGTTCATAATTCAATCGATTTGCCTAGTAATACCGCAATTATTGTAATCGGTAGTAGTATCGGTTGCTCATCATGTGACTCATTTTATTGGGACAGAGTTGCGGCGAAATATGGCTCTTCTGCTTTGACTGATCACTTATTCGGAAAGGGGAGAAACGAAAAAATATATATATATATTATAAATATCATAAAAAGACAAAAAGGATTAAGGGGGAATACAAAGAATCGTACAAGCAGAACAAAGCACACTCTTTGTTATTGATATTATTGATCTGCAGTTGTAGACCTAATGAATGTTATCAGCATTTACTAAATAAAATATCGAACAAAATGCAGTAATGAAAAACCAATATCAAAAATAATACCGAATGCACTTAAAACTTTTTCGTAGGAGTGAGAAAACGTGTTTTCTCTCAAGCTATTATTTTATTGCGTGAATATACATCAAAACAAAAAAAAATATTTAGATAATGAGCAATAATTAAGATAATGAGACATTTTGCAATATCTCTTTTAAATAATCGCATTTTTCCTCTTTGTTAAACGCATTTTATGCCAAATTTTATATAATTGGCAGATTTTTTGATATTTACGATATCTTTTTCTAGTATCATCGCGTAAAAAAATCGATAAAGATGTAACCGGGTCTTACGTATTAGATAAAAATTTTATTGCAATAATAACGTAAAAATTCGGTAATGATTATCTTTTTTTTTTTTTAACTGAGCTTTGTGCAATAAAAGTTACAAAAATCCCATTAGAATTAATGATTACATTTAAGTAATTCGAATTTCGAGTACTAGACTTACAAAAAAACCGACTGTGAGAAATATATTTAGTAGAATCGAATAAACCCTTAATTTTTAAATAAAAACATTTTATCCTCTGTTTTTTAGCAGTTAAAAAGTTTTTTTTTCTTTTTTATTTCTATATATCTCTTCTCTCGGGAAGTAACGTAGATTAAACTTAACGTTGTGCAATCTTTCTTGCATAGATAATTATTTCAAGCTTCAGTTGAACAGTCAGTTGGGCAGCATATCTAAGTAGATGGAGAATTAATGTCAGAAGGGAGTGATTTTAAAAATTCTAATAAATGGGAAAATTGTGTGATGCGTAATTGTTTCGTTACAACATTACTTGTTCATTTTTGAATTATTTATGATGAGTTTGCAGATGTATAATTTTAGTTTACTCTTCAGAATTTAAAATTTTTGTATCTAATAATAGACGATGAAACGTCACCCTTAAGAAATGTGTTATTTAAATTTCCAAAAAACATACAAAATTCATATTTAAAATTTAATGCGGGATCTTTTTTTAAAAAAAAACATTCAAACAATAAAATGATTGCAATAATAATCTCTAAAAATCTTTTTTTCCTTCTAAAATCGATTTGTTTTATGCTATTGAATTATTCATTTACAATTATTAAAATGTTCCAGATGTAAACGTATTTGGTCGTGTTCAAATTTCAATCTCATAAAAAATTTAACTCGATTTTAATTTTATAACCATAAATAAACTATACATCTCTATTCGCTTAAATTAAGATAAACTTAGATGACTGATAAATATTTTGATCAAATTTCCTTTTAGAAACTATATTTTAAACGTGAATGATCATTCTTCCTAAATCTCCGCCCTTCACAGGAAACTCGTAGGGGGACATATGGCCTTGGCCTTGTTATTTCGAGAGGTTTAGAGGCCCACTAACTTAGCCAGAGAATATATTATAGTTCCTATATTAATAAAGACACAAACTATAATTAAATATATTTTCAATTAAGGCTGACAAACAAAACAAAGAACGTAAAAAAAACAGTCGCATCATAAAAAAAACCCTTTCGAAGAACCTCATTAACTTTTGTTCTATAAATTATCTATTAGCAGCGTAAATGGAAAGATACATTTTAAATTACTCACGATATTCCTCTATATTTAATTTAAAACGAATTTTTCAAGGACAACAAAGTAATATTTTTAAAAAAATTCGAAAATCAAATACATAATAATGAGTTGTCAAATAGTATAAAAACTGACAAATCTGAGACGACTAAAAAATTTAAATCACTTGATATACAAATAGAGATCTGTAGATTAGAGTTAGGACACTTAAAAATACATTTTCAAGGTCAATAATAAAATTAATCAACTATCAATGTTAACTAATGAGAAAGTAAAATAGTAGTGCTCTTTAAAAAGATGGTTTAAAACTGAACGTCTCTTTTAAATCATTACTTTTTGTGATTTCTAAGTTCTACTTTCAAGGTCAAGTTATAAATGGATCATTGATTTTTAAGTTAAAGATTTAAAAAAAATAACTTAAAGAATGAAAAGAATATTTTTCAGCGAATACGGTACAATACCTGATAATGAAAATATGAAACAAATACCTGTACTATATTCAACATAAATTTATTTTAATCAGTTTGCATGCTTCCTTGCATTATCAAAAATAATTTTCTAGTTTTAAAATATACAAAAATTATTTTTTAAATTAAATAAGACAGCTAATTTAGTAAATACTGTATATATTTTATGTTCCATGTATAAATTGTAACTGTGTGAGAGAGAAAGAGAGAGTGGACTACAGAGTAAGAGTAGCACGCTTTAGTGATTTCATTATAGCTCTGGAGAGGAAAGAAATTTGATATTGTTTATCACGGGAAAGAATGTTTCTGGCAAATCGCTTCTTCTCGTGTCCTGTCGAGTTTACTATTTGTGGCTGTCAGCCAATTTAGTTGTCACTAAAATTCTTTTAATTAAATGATGCATTTTTGATGATGTGATAGCTAACATTACACTCGATTAATTCTTATAGGTTTATTTTAATATCGTTTATAATAATTTTAACTATTTCAAAATACCATAAATTCGCAATAATTATTATTGCTGCATTAAATAAAATAATGTACATTAGAGATGACGAACGAATGTTTCGGTATGATATAAAGAACAAATGAAATTTTATAGTAACGCAAATTCGACTGTACATTAATGGGAGTGATCATATGCTTTCCACTTAATGAAATAAAAAAAGAAGAAAAATTAATGTGGAAATAATTCAGTTTGCATTTGGTTTTACTTTTGCAATCATGGGACTGTGACGTCAGCGATATGTTCTGCTAAATATGTTATTTCTTCATGCCAATTGATATTTAGTAGACGTGTTTTTAAAACGATATTCGTAATTTGCTCAACGGTTTATAAATAAAATGAAATTTTTAGTTCCAATATTTGAAAATAGCCAAATTTTGCCAGTTTTCATATATATGACGTCGCAGTACAGCTGGCGCATTAGTATTCTATGTTAGTAATGGAAAACCGTTCCGTTCTAAATATATACACTGTATATATATATATAAATATAATTTATTTCTTTTTACGACTATGTAAAACAAAGAATATCTTTAATAAAAATTCTAATAGTTGTAACTTTAAAATATATATCCCTATATATAAATATACACACGATAAACTAGTTTATATAATTTATAGTGTCAGTAACTAATACCATAAAATAAATCCCTCTTCTGCACGATTTCATTTGATCTTAATGACATCATAAATAATTATGTCATCGATAATATGTATTAGGATAATGAATAAAGCAAATATTTTATCGATTATCCTGGTATTAACTTTAGAATATTTCGTTCAAGGAATACTGACGTCATTTCTCTTCTCATAATATCCATTAAAAAATTTATGTTTACCGAAATTTACTTTAATGATGTTATTAAATATTTTTAACGCCTCTTCATTGTTTTAAGTAATGACTTCCAGGAATATAAAAAAACCGAAAAATTTCGGTTTATCTAAAAAAAATTTTTTTTAGTGAAAAGATAAAAGAGCTCTTTTACTTCAACAATTTTCTAAAATAATTAATGAAAATACTTTATCTTTACCTACAAAATTTATTTATTAGATGTGAATCAAGATATTAACACCTGTTCAATGTTATATAATTAGACCTTTCACGAGGAGGAGCGCCTTCAGCAGACTTTTAAAGGTACTTCCTACAGCCTCCAGCTCTAAATTCTTCTATATATCTATATTACAATTTATTATTTTTTATAATGTATAACAGCATTAATTTTTTTTCTACACCATTCTAAAAAAAATGTGGTCAACTTACAATAAAGTAAACAACAAATAATTATACGTTTTCAGGAAATAAAGTTCCTTAAATAGTTTTAACTACCTGAATAAATAAAAGTTTTTAGTTGTTGTAGTAGGTAGTAGTAAAATATGTTGCAACTTTCCTTAATTACATATTTGTTCGTAATTCATGCAAATATCATATATATATATATTTATCGTTATTTTAAAGAAAACGTAAAATTAGTTAAATAATAAAATTTATTTTATTTTAATTTTCTAATTTTTTTTTTTTATATAAAATTGCCAAAGATTAGTGTGACTTTTCGAAGTTAATTTTAATTAAAAACGAAACTGTGTAGATCTATACGATATTTGGCGAAAATACAATCGAATATCATAAGGAACAAGCGACGTAAGTAATCATCAAGAGCCTCAAGTCTCCCAACCACATTCCTATGACAGGAAATGGTATGATGTGACGAGAAAAAATACACGAATCATGGTCCATCGACTACCTGGGTGTGCCAGATACTTGTTGGTTGATGCTTTGACACAAAACTGTGATGTACTGTTATATGAAAATTTTAAAACAAAATATTTGATAAATATGCACCATCAATGATGCATATTAGTATTATTATAAACGACATTTAATACATATTTCCCTATTAATGTCGTGTTTAATAAAATTATAATTTGTATTAGAGCAATAATCTTTTATTAGCATGATAATATTAAAGCAGGATATTGCTGTGACCTGACCTTTCTGATCTGCTGTGAGGATTGACCCTGTTAGTTTAGAACAAAGCTGAGCCATAACTGTCATGTCTCCCTCTGATATGTGATACTGAGACATCTATTGATTTATACGATGGATATATTTTCGTGATTGTTCTAAAAGTTTCAAGGGAGGGGGAAAAAAAAGATTCTGAAGTATTGTCAGACGTTTTAAAACTCGTTTATAAATGCCACTTTTTTAAATAATATGTTTATATATTTTAAATTGAATTTTTCAAACTGGAGATCGCCTTATCTCTTCCGTTGAAGATTTGGCGTATTTTGTTTATGTTGTACATCATTGAAGCAGAATAAATTTATGGATGTATTCTTTCAAATATATAGAAGAATTTCGTGTACGTATTACTTATAAAAATCAAACCAAGTTTGTGTCTGTAAAGTTACTAGACAAGCTTCAGACTCCTCCCAAATCTGTCTTTATTGATTGGCTGTAGTGTCTATCATAGTCAGGGAGTGGCAAGAATAGTATAGTTGACAAGTAATACTTCTGATTTGTAATGAAATTCGAAATATTACAATAAATCATGCGTTACTTTTTTGTTCTTTTTATGTAAAAATTAATCATCCTAATTTTTGTTATAAATGTGTTAAATATTCAATAAATCAAACTGCTTTGTGACCTTTATTCTTATAAGTCATTCTCATCAACGTTAAAACAACATAAAAATTTAATTTTTTTCTATAAACTAAATGTTTAATTTAACGCTTACATGCAATATTATGATAAAATTTTTTATATAATTTATATTAAAAATCTTACGAAACTAAATAATTACTGTATAATTTACTTCCTCATACAGTTGTTTTATTCCAGAGGTTTTCTTTGTCAACATCAGGTACTTTGTTTAAATCATGTGAAACGTCACATGATTTTAATGCTTTTGATCAAACATAAACTATCTTTTATAAAGATAAGGACACACTTTCAGAGATCTGTTTCTAGAATAAACTAATCAATATTATTTATCGAATGATCTAATAAAATTTATCTATTGATAAATTACATTAAACATAACTGTTTTTCTATTATAAGTTGTTAGCAAAATTATGTTTTCTGTTTAAAGCTTTATCAGTGTTTATGCGATGTTAAAATTTATAAAACTGACACTGACAATCGAATCTTCAGACTCATCACAAAGTCTTTGTCCGCCATGTTGGCCAGTTATTATTTAACAAAAGGATTTTCTTTTGTATATATCTACTGTCAGAAAGCATTAATAAAAATATAAATTACACGACTCTGTTAAAAATAAAAACGAAAATATATTATAAAATGCATTTTTATTTACGATATAAATTTGTAAATGCCATAAAATAAATTGACAGAATCATATGTTAGTTTGTATTTATTGCTATTGTTATTGCATTTATTTATATGTAACAAAATAATAAATCTTGATACAATTTTTTTTTGTTTTATATAATTAAAGCACTTTCATTTTGGAATTCAGATAGGAAAATGGTGTCACAAACAATTTTTAGGAAATTTCATAATATATTAATAGCAATTATCAGAAAAAAATAAAAATAAAACTTATATAAATAATTGTTATAAATAAAACTTATATAGACTATTTAGAAAAATCTTACAACGTGATGAGTAATTCATAAACTAATATAAAAAAAAAAACGAAAAAAATGCATAAAAATTATATTTAGAATATGTTTATAAAAACATATAACCGAACAAATTTTTAATTCACAAATTAATAAAAGTAATAATTTTTTTAATAAAAATTTGAGTATTTAAATGTCAGAAAGAATTATTATATATTATTATAAGGTTACGCCATGCGTAAAAGATGACGTTATCAAGATATTTTTACGTATAAAACGATGCTATCTATATAAAGTTTAAATGTTATCGAATTTAAAAAATTTAAGCCATTAAATAATGTGAAAAGTTTTGTAAATCGCTGATTTTTTTAATAGACACTTTCTATAAATAAAGTTGTAAAGAATAGAAGTACAATAATGATCAACAATTTTTTCCTTTCAACTGTAGACCAATCCAACTATTCATTAGAGGGGAAGTGGAGTAGAGATGTGCTGCAGAAACAAGTTCAGCAACTCACTGTTATTGACTATTGCAGTTATATCATAAAAAGTTATATATACTATATACTAGTTTATTTTCAAAAATTAAATATCAAAGAGATTATTCGAAATATTTTATTCGAATTAATTAAAAGCTTTTAACAATAACAATAATAATAACACAAGAACACGCATACTGTTGCAGCTTATTATCGAAATGAAATTTGAATAAAAATACCTATGTATGGCAATGACCTGTTTAAATCATTAATATGCTATTTTAAATGATCGTATATCTTTAAAATCGAATTTATAATACATGAATATTGATTAGCATGCAAATTTAATTTTTGGTGAGCAATAAAATGTTAACAAGAAAATATATATATATATGTATATACAATATATAAATGCTTATAATTCTTATGTTAGAAATGTTGGAACAATGACATATTTCTGCCTCGTTTCTCTTGGATAGATAACGTGGGGTGAGTGGAGTGTACAAGTTGTTCCAGATGGTAATTTCTTTGTCAGTTCTTTTACCAATATTGGATTTCGAACTAAAACGAATACTTTGTATCTTAAGCTCATTATATTCGGCTAATTACGTGTTATGATAGATTTAGATAAATTTAAATCGTTCTCATCGGGTTTATAAAGAAAAAATAATAATTGAATAGATTTTTGTTCACTTTCTTTTCTAAAATGTGCTGAACTGATTCGATAATTTTTTTTTTCCTAAGCGAAACGAACGATGTACTCTCTGTTCCGCTTTAAAATAAAGAAGAGGTCTTTTTAAAGTGCTGGTTTCGCTCTCTTGAGAATTATGAAAAGGCTCTAGAGGCAAAGAAGTATTAGAAATATATAGTATATATATATACGAGAAATTTTATATATATATAAGAAATCCCCTCCGTTCGTTTTCTCTGGGGAAACATTACCAGAAACAGTGATCACACTTTCAAAAATTTTCAGACACACATTTATATTACTCAAGTGACTAACATGTTAAAAGCCTTAGGTTAGTTTCGTAAAATGACGCGTATAATAATGCAAGGTGTTAACAATGACTTATTTACAGTCATAAATCTTCCATTTTCGAGTTAAATCGGCGTAATATATTAAACCAACCAATATTTGTTTAAACTATAAATTGCTATCATAAGTTTACATTTCTTGGAAGTGAAGTGTTTCGTTAAATAAACTATACTGAAATCTAATCAACGTTAAAAATATAAAATGTTAAATTTATCGCATAATATATTAGCTAATTATTATACTGTATATCATAACTCCAAAAATCCCAAATTATGTTACGATTTCATGAATTGCAACATGCTGACATGTTAAATTCTAAAAATATGCTGTTTGAAATGGAAACCGTACAATGCATATATTTAATATTCAAAACTATTATGCATACTTTTTTCCTCGTAGAGAAAACATATTATAATTAAAACAGGTAACGATTCTTTAATTTTTCCTGATAACATGTTTCTAAAGAATTTAATCTTAAAAAATAATAATAATATTAGAAAACAAGTTTCCTCAGGCGATTGATTTTTTTTATTAATATTTTTGTATGTATATCTAAAATCATCATCGCATTAAATAATTAAATACATACTTTATTAACGAGATTATTATACTGCTGTAAACGCCATATTTTATACAGCTACATTTCTATTTATAGCAGACAATCTGGCATCTGTTCCTTGCTTGCACCTGTAAACAGAATACAGTATGCTTCTTATACAAGTAACCTCAATTTTCAAATATAAAGTATTTAATTTCAAAAAAATTTCTTTCAAGACTTGTAATAAAAAGCTTTTAAATATTTATTTTAGTATAAATATATCATCAATATATTTTAAAATTCTATCTTAGAAGAACTTTATACAGTACTATATTTGCTATTGTAGTATCTGCAAATAATTAAACTACAATAATATATATTTATTTTTAAAGTGTCATTATTGTTATCAGAAGAAAATTAGTATGTAGTGTCCAATTAGCATTATTACTAATTTAGCAACTCCTTTGCTAATTTGTTGTTCAATTAGTAATTGTATTCAAATATTCTTAATGAGAATTAAAACTACGTTTAGTATGATCTTAAAAGTATTAAATCGACGAAATTCGATTTTATAAATGATATGGATTATGCTTTTGTCCATTAGATGCTATTATTCAAACATTTTATAAAATTGTTATTCTACGCAAAATCATTTATTAAAAAATAAAATATTAAATATTAAATGAATCCGAAGTAAAATAAATTATTAAATCCCGTTAAGAGAAAAATCCATTTTATCGTTGTTTTTACAAAATATAAATTATTCTATTGGATTTTTGTATGGCTTTTCTTTTTTGCCAAACAAGTTCAAAGATTATTATTATTCTTTTCCTGAAAAGAATTCTGTGTTAGTGGTATTTTGGTATGAGTAATGACACTGTGTCATGAGTAACTGGCAACGAAGTGAAGATCTTACAAAAATCGATAATGACAATCTAGGATCAGGCGCTTTCATTACTTAAAGAAATCTTTTTATATGAAGGAAAAAATATTTAGAAAACACTTTATCTAAAGTTATCTAATTCGATAAATTTTTATCCTTTTCATTAGATAATTGCTGCATGTTATTTTAAAATACAAAAAAAAGGGGACGACGAATTTAATTTCTGCGAGTTTTAAAATATAAATAATACGGATATCTATAATTAAATATTATTTTTCCTTTTAGAAAAACATTCGTGTTTTTAAGCATTGAGTACGTTTCATATTCAGCCTGTTCTACAATGAACTTTGTTTACAAAAGTCGATAGGGAGGCCACGTCATCCTCCTTTCAAGTGAACTGATATGGAAGACTATTGCTTATGATAAAACACTTACTTTATTAAAAAATATGTCATGTAGTTTATTATAAATCCTATGTTTACATTAATTGCAAATTACGCATATTTTTCTATAATTAATTTGTTTACATTTTTAGCAAAACAATACTTATTAATTTTGTAATAACTCAGTAAAAGTTTTCCCACATCCTTATTGCGCAATGTTTCGAGCATACAAATAAGATCAAGGTGTGTATATATATATATATAGCTCATTTCCCGTAAATATAAATAATGGTTTAGTTTATAAAAGATTATTATTGTAATATTTAAATTTTAAAAAATGAAGTAAATGAAAATCTATAATAAAAATGATGTAAGGCGGTGCGTCAATCTTGAAAATGGAAAATCTAAAAAACAAACATCATTATTACAGGTGAGAAGCAGATGCCGTTCCAATTTAATATAGGATGGAAGAGTTCATTCTCTGACACGACATAAGTCACAACCGACTGGTTATCTGCACACTCGTCTAGTCAAGGTCATACAACAAATGGCATAATGCCATGAAATTTGTACTTCTACTACTACAAATTTATTTTGTAATTATTATCTTTAAAATTAAAATTTTAAAAAATCATTACTCAATAGACAGGAATAATCGGAGAAAAAAAAATCCTTTCCGAGTCTTTAAAATTTAAAATACACAATATAAGATGATGTACAGCATATGCAATGTATATACCTGTATATATATATATATATATACAGTGTATATATATTATACATATACAATACATATATATATTATTATGTATCACAAGGAAATTTTCTTTATAAATCGCAAAATATTATTGAAAAATGAAATTTTTATACCATTTTTCATAAAAATAAATGACATGCCAGGAATAATTTCGCAACATTTTATGAAATGACATCATTGCCAAGTTTCCTTAATATAAATTATTAGTTTAACTATTTTATTAATATCCAATTAATTAAATTTATAGTCAGCTAAAAAAATTTAAAAAAAACTGATAAGGCTTTCTCTGTAGAACAGATGTAATTTCTTCAGATGGAAACTTTTTTATTTATAATATATCAAAATTATTTTATTTCTAAAATTATTTTGCAAATTAATCCAAATATTTGATGATTAAATACTAAATCTATTTTAATATTGCCTATTTTTGTTATATCATCTCTTCTATCTTAAACATAAAGTTTAGTATTACATATACAGGTACTGTATATGATATACATAAGCAATTATATAAATAGCAACATCATATGTATTCCATACAACTGAAATATATCTCATAAATTTTTACTTGCATAATGCATTTGTAAGCTTTCTAAATAAGTTTCTTTTTGTTTCATTAAGCTGCAGAGAAGATATGGTTTCATTAATTCTAAAAGTGATGTGTTTATAATGTAATTTTAAATGGTTTATGAATTAATTTTAAATAATGTATACTAAAAAAATCATTTTAAATTTTTATAAGTATAGTTAAAATTTGATATAGAACCAGAATTTTAAAATTTGTTTACAAAAATAATATAATGATTTTTTTGTATAATAAAGTTATAGAGAAATTCATTTTTTAAATCAAAAATTGCTCATTTATTTAATTAAAAATATCTGTTAGAAATAAATGTTATGAAAATAAAACAGCAGTTTTGCAAATGTCATAAAAATTCTTAATTATATGCATATATATGTATAGTAACATATTATTATATTTATTATGTGTGACTAAATATGGTTTATATAAAAATGCTACACTATAAACCTATTTAAATTCTTTTATTATAAAAAAATCATTGTAAAAAATTAAAAATATAATTATTTCAAATGCTTGTTATTGCTGCTATCATACATTAAATACAAATAAACTTACTGTATATGTAATATAAGAGAGAGACATGATATATTTAGAAAGCATTTTTCATTTAGAAAAAGGAGTATTTTAATTTTAATAAATTTAATAAGTGAAAATTATTTAAAACTTGCCTGATTGCAACTGAACGACGTATAGATTTAAAATAGCAAGTCAATATTTTTCCTTATTTGCAAAAGAAAAATTTATGTTCAATTTTAATGTGTATAATTTTCTGAATTAATCTAATTTAAATACATTTATGATTAATTTGTTTGTTTTCAGTACATGTTCAGAAGTGGAAAATATGTTTACCTTTTTCTGGTTTAAACAGATTGTTGTTATTAAAAATTGAAAATTTATTATACAGCATCAATCTACAATAAGAAAGTAATGAAAAAAAATTATAAGGTAATCTTACTTATATATTTATATATTGTTCTTATGTTTAAAAGGGAGAGGATCAGTATGTTTAAAGTGTGTTTCTTTAAATTAAAAATGATTTACTCTTTTATTTAGAGAAGACTTTATGAACTTGCCTGCTTTGATTACCAACTTGGATATAAGGAGGAAGCCAAGATGGCAGCTTAATATTTTCCTTCTTAAAACTATAATCTTTTAAAAATTATACCTAATTAAACTTGTTAATCTTTTGTCATCTTAAAAAAGTTAAAAATCTATTCAAATGATCAAAAAATACAAAAAATTTTAAAAGAAAACAACCGAAGGATAAACTTTATAA
>WUQG02292047.1:0-31509 GCA_011317285.2 Androctonus mauritanicus | reverse complement strand
AGTTAGGCCTAATAAAAACCCTACTCGTACTACTTAACACGGATAGTAATCGGGACAAAAAAGAAATATTATATAATTCGAATAGTAGAGAATATGTAAATTGCAAAATTTTAGAATTTTATCAATGTTATTAGTGTTTATTTTTGATGTAAAAACCTATTCATTGAAAAAGTGTGGTTGGTTTGTACAGAATGCGCATGCGTCTGGCGAAGGACTGGGGGTGGCTGGCATGGATGTTGAGCTGAGACTGTTGGACATGGCGACGGCGGCGGACGGCGGCCAAGCAATATTGAAGGGGTCAAAAATATGGGTCGTTGTCGAAGAGGCCTTAGTTGATGTCATCGTTGTATCTTTCACTTCTGGAGATAAAACGTTTCAAGGAGCGTTACTGGATATAACAAAGAAGTGAGTAAATCGTGTGGAATTTTCACTTAAAGAATAAACATGACTTGAGTTGGTGTTTTCTATATCACTGTTGCTTGCTATTTCTCTCACAGTAATTAAATTATAAAGTTTATTTACATTTTATCGATATCTACGTTATATAACAAATTTAATGATATATAATTTGTTTAATAACATCGAAAAATTAAGAAGTTAGATCAAAATAGAAAATGCATATCACGATTCGAATTTTATGCATCTTAAAATTAAAATATCTTTATAACTCTCCATAGGCCTTAATTTGATTTGATATAATAAATATCTTAAAATATTTTTAAACAGTTTTCCACGATTTTTATTTTAGTTAACATAAATTTGATTATATAATTTTTTAAAAATGAGTATCAGTGTGAATCGAACCTGTATCCTAAAGGTTGGAGCCGGATGTTAAAAATTAAGTGTGCCTAGGCATCTGTTATATAAATGAAGATTCAATATCTTGGGATCCCCTGAGGGGACCTGCGGGTGTGCTCACCCCTTAAGACGGACTCTATTGATAACAAAGAAAGATAATGTCTTAACACAAATCTTTGACAGGTTATCTATCTTTGTTATCGATTTTTTTATTGTATTTATCAATGTATGATTGGTAAATATGATAAAAAAAAGAAAATCTTGCAAATGTTAATGATTTTATTTTGCTTATTATAACAGGAACTGTTCTTTTGGAGTTATACCCAGACCTGAAGATCCTTTTGGCCAGTCTGCTGTACTTGATGTCTCTGTAGAAAATGAATTAGAAGAGAATAGGTATCCTACCCTTAGTCAGAGGTATACTTATTTTCAACCTCGTTTAGGTGAACCAGCACCTAATCAGAAACGAACAGTGCCACGTCAAAGGGACCAGAATGTACGAATGAGACGCCTTAGGCCACGTCAAGTGCTATGTTCTCATTGTCAAACTCTATGCAACGAATCAGTCAGTGTACAGTCGGGTAGCATAAGTAGTAGTACAAACAAACCTAAATATATGAGTACTAGAAATAGAGTAAATAACTCTGATAGGAATGTAGTGAACAATAATAATGTAGAAATAAAACAAGACGTTAATAATAGTGACGTTCGACCTGGAAATGCACCTAGTCTTAATGAAGCATCAGAACCAAAAGTTGCAGAAGAAGCCACAGATGATCACACCAAACAGTGTGATCCTGTGGAAGCGTGTCATGCAGGAAATGGAGAATATCAAGCTGTGTCCTCTAGTGAATTAACTAGCAGGATGGTGTTGAGAAAAAGGAAACTACCTAACCATGTGGGTGATTATGTAGAATTGACTAAACAACGTAAGACGGAAGTTTTAACAGATAACAATACTTCTAATGATACACTGAAGTCACAAATGACTTGTCCAGTCATAAAAATATCCTATGCCAACCCACAAGGTAAAGACACTGTGTTAAAAATCCCAGCCCGTTTGCCTACGGGGAATGAAGAACAGTTTGTTTGGTGCGATCAATTAGACAACAAAGCAGCTAAAAAAGCACTGAAGAAAGCAAAAAAAGAAGCTCATAGAAAATCGTGGTGCGAATTAATAGACAACGGCGATAATTTAGAAAAGAATAAACACCACCATCACCATCACAAACACAAATTAAAAAGGAAAAGAAAACGTAAGGAATTTCTAGATAAAGATGATAATTATGATTCCGAAAATGTATACAGTGAAAAACTAAGAACAGAATTGGGATTGTTAGAAGGTCAACCCGGTTGGAGTCTTTGTTCTACAGACAATAGCGAAGATTTGAAAGAAAAAGATTTTTTAGACGACGTTAAAAATAAATGTTTGAAACAAAAGTTATCGATAAGTCTACGCAGACTTAGTGCTAAAGCTTATAAAAGGTGTAGTCCCAAATACGGGAATAAGGATTCTAATGGTAGTAGTTCGAGTGGAAGCGATAGCGAATGTGATGTGCCAGATTTTCCAAAACACGAACCACTACGCGATATGGATAAAGTCAAACCTCTTATGATGAGGCTAAGTACGCACAATGTTAAAAAGTGCCTGTTGGATAACGAAAGAGAAATGGCTGTAGGCGATGTCGTTTGGGGTAAAATTCAAGGCTTTCCTTGGTGGCCTGGTAAAATTTTAGCCCTTTCTGTATCCCAAAGAGATAATGGTGCAACTCTTAATCATCAGGCACATGTAGCATGGTTTGGGTCTTCTACGTCATCTTACATGTCATGCAATCAATTGACGCCATTCCTTGATGATTTTAAATTACGGTACAATAAAAGAAAACGAGGACCTTATAAAGAAGCCATTAAACAAGCGACGATCGAAGCACAAAGTGACTTGCTTGACGACATTATATGCGACGAAGGAATTTCGTAGAAAAATTTCAAATATAAAATATATTTGTACAGTGTTTTATATTCTATTTTAACGTAGCTGTGCGCACTGTATATACTGGGCGCAATAACCAGGAAGTGGAGGTTATCCAGTATTTTCTTACCATTATAAGTTCGGTGACTCAGCAAATTCTTTTCTTCAAAAATGGTTGCGAATGTTCAAACAGGTGTTTTTCATTATTCTCTCTGTGCACGGATAAGTTGAAAAAAGCCAAATAAAATAAGAATTGTACAGTTTAATTTGCTTATTATTATTTTTTTAACTTTATATTTCGATGCGTTTGAAGTTTAGAAAAATATTCTTTTTAAAAATCTTACGCATTAAGAAGGGGAGTTTTGTTCCATCAGTTAAAAAAAAAATTGAAATGAATGTTATTTTGGGAATTTATTAAGATAAACGTATATATGTATATCATTTCAGCCGTGATACTCACGCAAAAATTTTTTTTAAAAGTAGTGACGAATATACCAATTTAAAATATTTTTCAAATTTCATAATGTTTATCTAATATCTTATCTGCACAGGTAAGCATAAATTTTATTGATTGAAGCTATCAAAAATATTAATTTTGTATAGCTTCCTGTTTTTCTCCTGCAATCTATAAAAGTAAGAAGAAAGAAAAAAAAAAAAAAACAGTATGCATTCAGCCAACATTTTATCTGTATTTCTAACCGGTTTTCCTATGTTAATTTTTTTTTAGTCGAATTGCTTGTTCTGAAAAATAATTTATAACGAAATAACCTACTCTTCCATAGAATTATTTATTACGTCGTTTAGAAGGATTAACAGCTGTGATGACGTCGATATAACGTAATAGCATGATTCAAACCCAAATATGTTGCGCATAATATTTTAAATTCTTTAATATTAAAGAAGATAGCGTTGTGGCATTTTTTAAACGTACGTTTCGAGCATCAGTAGACAATTATGATTTATTAATTTTGAGCTTTGATCAAAAATGGGGGGACGATAATTATTTAATAAACTTATTATATCTTTCAACTTGTTAGCCAATAGATGGAGACACTTTATTAATTACGTGACCTTCTAAAAAAAAAATATATTAATACCCGCTGAGGGCCCCCAATGAGTTATGAGTTCATCTCCGGAAATTAAATGTTTGGTTTAAGTTTCTAGATAATGTAAAATTAGTAAATTAATTTTTT
Source organism: Androctonus mauritanicus (assembly GCA_011317285.2). NCBI lineage: Eukaryota > Metazoa > Arthropoda > Arachnida > Scorpiones > Buthidae > Androctonus > Androctonus mauritanicus. The sequence goes on along the minus strand of WUQG02292047.1, from coordinate 27,549 downwards.
TTGTAATTTTTAATCGCCATTATGATTTCGAGTAAAATTAATGAACAATGACTACTATTATTACCTTAATTAGACTATTTTAAAATGGGTTTGAGATCCGTTTATGATGTTTTCTTTCATTTAAAATACACAGGTGGAGAAACTGATAAGCAATTCATAAATTTTTAATATCGTACTGTACTTTACATTTTGATTTTTATTTTTTTAAATAATAAATTTAATAATACATAAAATTAAAAAAAAAGATCTTAATATGATAGAAGCTCAATTATTAAAAATAAATTAACATTTTTTTTCGTCATATATTAAACGAGAAGAATGAGTTTTTGTTTCAGATGACATTAATTACAAAATGAAGTATTTTATAAAAATAAAAATTTATTTCTGTAAAGAAAAAAATGAGTATGATCAAAAAAATTTATCGGACAATCGATTAAAAAAATAAGAGTTGGAAATGAGATGATAAGATTAGTTTTAGATTAAAAATTACAATAAGTTTAAATTTATTAATCAGATAATAAGCAATTTTGATATCGCACAAACGTTTTTAATTGTTTTAAATAAAATTATAAATTTTCGATGAAATTAACCAATTATTTTAACACCTTATAATATAATTTTTGAAATTTAGAAATAAATTTAATTTAATGTACAACTGAAGCTGATACAACGGAGTAAGTAAACAGAGAGTTTAATGGATGAAAACGTTTTAATCTAATTTCCTTTGGAGAAAGCAAGTTGAATCTGGGTATATTGCATTTGATAAGAAGAAGCAATTCCTTTGTGAGATATCTTGGAGAGCAAAGTTGAGTGACTTTTTTTTTCGTTGGTCTGATAATCGTTTTCGGTCTAATAATCCTTCAGATAATGCTTGACTTCTGCTATTATCCTAGCAAGTACAGAACCTTTATCTTTCACTTTTCTCCTTTAAAAATAATAAATTAAATAATAGAATTTCAGACAAAAAAAATTTTTTTTATTTTGTATTCAGTATATGGATTTATTTTAATTAATGACTACTTGCGCGTTATATAAATTTAATTTAGATCAAAAAATGCCAGATAGCATTCAGAAGTTGACCTAATTAAACTGATTGTTTAAATACGTATACTTTTAATTATAATTAAATGCTGATAATCTTGAAAACTTATTTTCGATTTTTGAGTATCATTTACTAAATTATAATGTGTGTTTAAATAATCATTTCTATCCTAAATTATGTTATTGCGCCACTTTCATATTTATTTTAACGTTCTATTTTAAACAAAAGTTTTATTTATCAATGACTGATAACCTATCGCCGATTACTATTAGTCTCATAAATCAAAACAATTCACTTTATCTGAATGATTTATTTATTATAGATTAAAAGGAAGTAAAAACGCCATATATAAAGCGAAGATAAAGAAATTTTTGATTATGAAAGAACTATTATGAAAAAAAATAAGAAAAATAATAGCTGTTTAACAACTTTGAAAGTTAACTAGGTTAATATATTTTGGAATTTTTCCATTATGTATTTTGTTAGTACAGCAATATTTAGTTTAAAAATGCAAACGCCAATTTAAGAAACAAAATACATTTATCATCTATTATTTATTACTCTTATAAAACAATACGTTTAGAATTTATTATGAGATGATAAAATAGCGGAAAAATTTTATTTTGGTTTTTTATATTAAAATAATAATTAATTAATTTAATCCATATTCATTTTAGAATTAACTTGAATGTTATCTACATTTTTAAATTGCCTCATTATTCGTTTCAAAAAATTTATTTGAATTTTTAAAATGTATGCTTTTAAATCAAATTTAAAACATGAATAATTAAAATGAAACTTTATTATTTTAAATTTTGAAAATTTTTCCTAATAACTATAAAGATTATTTAAATTTTTAAGGTAATATTTTAGAAAGTTTAGTCGTTAATTAGATTATTTCATTATGTAAATGGCAACTAGAATTATTATTTCGCATTTATTGTAGCCTCACAAATTAATATTTTAAAGATGAGGACTATAAAAATGAATGACCATAAAGTATTCCCCATATACCAATTTAAATCGAAAAGACCAATGTCAATTGGTCAAGGTACCCAATGAATAGCCTCTTCTTTCAGTTGTGTGAGGCCCATTCAAACAGCGGTATGCCACTGAGAATCTAGTAGATGAAAGAATTGATGAGTCTTCAGATGGACTGTCAAGATATACACCAATATACGAATAGAGATCGGGGGTCGATTGGTTATATGGTACCCCATGGTCCTCTAACGACTCCAGAAGGTGTGCTCCTGTAGTTTATTTTCAGGATTTGGCTGATCTACTAGGATGTATCTCTCGAAAAATGTGCCTGATTTAATAAAGTGTTTATTCTTTTAATTATTTATTTTAACAAAAAAAAAAATTAGCATTTCCATAAAGTTAACCTGACGAACAAAGCGGATATCAATTGCAAAACACCGTCAAAAATTTTTAAACATTATCAAAGACAGGTGTTCTAAGTCATTAATTCTGCGATAATAATAACTTATCACTTCTCTAACAATATGGCAAAGTAAAATTATATAGAATTTGCTTGTTAAATTAATGATATACGATAATTTTAAAAAAGAAAAATTGTTTACAATCGACTAAAAATGATATATTTATACATATATACGGTATAATAAAATTTTCATAAATGATTATTTAAACATAGATAATCTTATATTATACAAAATATAAATTTTGAAAATACAGTACAGTACTATTTTAAGGTTAAACATATACGAAATTTGATTTTAAATTAGAAATGAATAAAATTAATAATTATACGTTCGAAAGTTAATATTTATTTACTTTATATAATTATTACTTTATATATTTATTTTTGATAATTATATAATTACAATAGGTTTATATGTCGAAATTGGGCGGAGATCATTGATGTTATGTTGTTTGGATGATTATCTTTACAAAATGAATGTAGGTGTGGTTTTATTAATTAATGGGAGTCTTGGCTATAATGATATATGAAATTAGTCACACTTAATCATCGATAGCTACAGTTAAAGTATAATCTATTTTTTATTTATTTAGAAGCTATTTAGCCGCTCTACGAAAAAATTCAAGATTTTAGATTAACACAGTTTAAAATGAGAAAATAAAAATTAAAGTATGAAATAATTTTTTATGCATTGTAAATACATTTATTTATGGAAGAAAGCACTTGAATAGTTATAATGTCAGCAAGTTTTATACTGTAAATGTATCATTGTACTCGTATATGTATAAGATCTATAAATCACTGTTAAGAAATTTTATCATTAAGTAAATAAAATGACTCAGCAACATTTAGAAAAACAAAGTACAATTGTTTTATTTTTATTTATTTTTTAATATTTATTTTATTTAAAATTATCAAACTTTAATATATTTTTAAAACAATTATTGATTATAATCATCACAAATAGAAAAATTCCTAACCAGTAAGTTAATTATCATTCAACCAGATTTTACTTTATTTATATTTTATTATTAATATTTGTATTTTTGATGTATAATATGTAATAATAAAACGTTTACAAAATAATACAGTACACGTAAATCGATATTTTGAAATTATATATTTTAAATAATCACATTAAATTTATTAAAAGAACAACAACAAAAAATATATTCGGATGATGCAATATCTAAAATAAATAATTTTTAATACATTAAATTTACTTTAAAATTTTGTACAAATATGATTTAATGATGCAGCCATCTGCTCTGTATCAGAATTCTAATGAAGATAATTATCTATATCCCAGGAAAATTATTATTATTATTTCCAATTAAGTAAAATATAGTACTGTAGTCGAAAATGAATTATTCAATAATTCAAAAATTAATTAAGTATCAATTTAATTAAGATAATGTAAATGTAAAAAAAGTAGTAAATAAAAAAGATAAAAAAATACTTACTTTAATATTCAATTCTTGTTTAAGATAGTTTTTTTTATTATATTTTCTAGGAAAATTTCATTCCAGTTTAACGTGAAATTCAAATTTCTAAAGAAAGGTAATAATAAATACAGTAGTTCAGTTTAATTTAAAACAGATACCTTACATGTTTTATATAAATTCAAAAATAGAAAAAGATATTTCATTTTAAGAAATTTAATGCATAATCAATATAGTTAAACATGCAAACTAAATTTATCACAAGTAATAAAATAAAAAAAAAAAGATGAGTTAAGAAAAAGAAGAAAAAATAATCTTGTATACTTAAAAGATTCCATACAAAAACAAGATTCTTCTAAAAAATTTAATTGTTTTTCTAGACTTTTAAACACAATTTCAGACTCATTAAAGTTTTAAATTCTTATAGAGTATGTTGTTAAAATAAAAATATCTTAAAAAGAAGTTATATTTACGATTTTTCCAATCAGATGATTGTCTTGAAATTTATAATTAATTTTCGAATTTCTATAATAAATTATTGCATATGCATTTTTTGAAAACTAATTTATAAATTTAATTTATTACAATAGTTAAGTGAATTTATAAATTTGAAAATAATGTAACAAAACTGTATATTTTTAATTATGTTGTATTACATCATTTAAAAAAAGAAAGTCTAGAATAACTAGTTTTAGTCGACTATCTCATAAGAAAATTTAAAGTTTTCTTTAAAATCACTAAAGTTTTTAAAAATACTCTTGAAAATTGCTTATAAGAAAAATTTAACGCTTTAAATATAGAAAAATAATATATACAATATCTTATTGATAATTAATAACTTTTAGTATAAAATTAGAAAAATATTTAAGATTTTAAACCGATTTTTAGATTAGTTTATTTTAATTAATTAAAGAAATAATCTATTTATAAATATGATTCGTATAAATTATCTTAATTTTTCTATTAGAGGTAAAATTCCAAATATTTTGCAATTAATTTTAATTAATAATTTAATTTTTATTTAAAACAAGTCATATTTAATTAACTCTTGTTTCTACTTTCTCGCACTTAAATATATATTGCACTGCATTTTTCCTATTTATAAAGACCTTAATTAGTTCTTTATTTTTAATTTTTGTGCTTTGTTGTTTTCAAGCAGCTGCAATTGCCAGGTTAGTACAGTGACTGGGTTCGATTCCCGATTAGGACTGAGTTTCCCTCTCAAATGCGGCTGTGGGGCCCAGCAAGCCTCCTATTCAATAGATACTTGCTTTTACAACTTTCTATTCAGGGACACTTACTATTGCCAGAACAGTGTAGTGAACATTCTACTTCCTTCTGGAGTCGTTTGATTGAAGTACTATCTTACTCTATAAAACTGAAAGACTTTCTATAGTTTTCCTAACTTTTTTTTTATTATAATTTTATTATTTATCTCTATTTTCATTATTTTTATTATTTAATATAAGGATCACAAATAACTACAATATTTTATTCGGACATAATTTGTAGATTAATTAAATAAGTTTTTTTTATTATTATTTCAGTCTTTCGTTAGAATAAAGATGTTTCTATAAACGTAACTTGGTAATTAAAATGATTCAATCTTAATTAGGGAAGGAAATATAATTAAAACTATGCTATTGTTATTAATTTTCATTTATTATAAATTTTTGCTAGAAATGAATATTAATAATGATGATTTTAAATAACAAATGAAACGTCTTCGTTAACTGGATTTTCTATTTTTGAATCGAGTTTAATTAGTTTTGAAGGATATAATTAAGATCATAATTACTGTAGTAGTATTTAATTTTTTATGCGGAAATAATACAATTTATTTATAAATTATGTATTGTTATAAACAATTAAATAATTAAAATAATGGTCTCATTCAAAAATTACAATAGATCTATGATAAAACACATTAACAATCAATCAATGAAACTGTTCTATTGTAATATTAATGAGTTAATTAATAATGGAGTTAAAACATATGTAAGCCTAAGACAATTAATATATTCAGAATTTGATAAAATATAATTAATATTTTTAAGCTTTCCATAATTTCGCTTAATAAAATTTTATTGTTCTAAAATTATTAATACGTTTATACATATACTGCACATACAGTACATTATATTTATTATTTAAGGGGAAAATTAATAATATTAATAAATTAAATTAATAATATCGTAATAAATTAAAAAAGCAAAGTCTGTTTAAATTCACAAAATTTTTATTAAATCATTAAAAATTTATTAAAAATGAAAATTAAAAAAAAAAAAAAAAAAAGATAATGGAGACTTAATGTGATCAATATGCTAATTTGAAAGAAATAAAAAATTAAAACCTACATTTAATTTTTTCTTTTTAAAATAGTGGAAATATTATATTTAAAATTCTTTATTATATAATAGATATATTATTAAAGTTACTTCCTAACTCATCTAAACTAAATTTTCTTACTTTGTTTTGAACAAAGTTAAATCTTGTCATAAATAGAAACTGAAAGGTAAATTCATTATTATAAGAGAGAGAAAAATATTCAGCCACTTTAATAATCCTCGATACTTCATTTTCATAATTAGAATGCTAGCATATTAAGCACAAACTACAATACAAACTTTAGATTGAATATCTCTTATCATACCATTTATGAAATCTGGTTTGAAATTAGACTACTAATTTCAAAATCATAGGGGATATGTAAACGACATGACAGAATACATAAGAGATTATAAACCTCTTATTCTCAAGAGACAGACTAAAATTTAAAGTAGAATAAAGTAAAGTTCCTTAAAGTAATTGATCAGTTAGATACTGCAACGGATAAACTTTTCTTTTATTTTGTAGAATTGGAGAAAAAACTCTCCGCAATCGATATTGTGAGGAGTTTTTTCCTATTGCAGTGAATAATCCACTCTAGATTCGGTAAGTGCGCGATATGATACATAATTCAAGCAGTGATGATGATTGGAAGAAATATTTCTGTCTACCTAAGAAAATAAAGACAGATTATTGATATAAAAGCTACAGAATACATTGTGTAAGCTTTAACATGCTAATAAATTCGACGTTGCATTAGTGAAAAAATTGAAACAATCGGAGCGCTCATAGAATAAAGGGTTTAATTTTATTATTTCAATAAATTCATGCGCTATTTCTTTTACTGTATTGAAAAGTTTCTTAAAGTTAAACTAGTATGATATATATGATTAAATAATTTTTTTTTCTTTAACATTACTTTTCTTGAAAACATTTCGTGATTACGTGAAACATTACTTGAAAACTACATGAACTACGATATTTTTAAGTTAATCGATTGGGTCACAAATATATAAATTTCAAAACTTTTATTTTTGGATGAAGTTTGATTTTATTTTTGAATGAAATTGAGCAATTAAAATTTATAGGTTTATTATGCTTAAAAAATAAATTTTATTTAATTAAAATAACAATTATATAACATTGAAAATTTTAAATGTAATCAAAAATATTATATATCTGTTTATAATGCTGCAATAAAAACAAATAACAGAGAGATTGATAAAACTAACCTAGAAAGGCAACATAGAAACTTTCTCAAAGTCCGTTTCTCGTTAATATCTTCCTAAAGAATCAATAAACAAAGTACTGTATTTTAAAGGAAGTGTCATCGTAAGCAAAATAAAACAAAAGCAAGTTTAAACAAAACAAGCTAGATAAAAATCATAAAATTAGATAATCAATACGTGGAAGAAAATGCCAATTCAATTCATGTCAGACGTCAAAAGTACTGCATTCTATTCATGAATCAATGAACCCAGCATTTTCGCTGAATTGGCTTCTCTCTTATGAAAAAATAATACTAATCAAATTCATTTAAAAATAATTTTTTTTTCTATTTTTTGACTTTTTTCTTTCAGTAATATCTTGAATAGAAGCATAAAATAAAACGATGACTGTAAATAAATTTAACGTGAAAAAAAATCTTTATTGATAAAGTACTGTACAAAAAGAAATGCCAACATGTTCAGATACATTACGTTCATGAACCAAAAAGGATTAGATCTACTCCACTTAACAATAACGGTCAGATTGGAAATATAAGATGGGCTAGTAACACCAAGAATCAAATGAACCTAGACCACAGGGTCAAATCAGGTAACTGGATATAAAAAAAGCATCTTTTCATGCCGCAGAAATTCATTTCAAATAATGATCAAGTTTACAAACAGAAAGGGGATGAATTAGATATTAAAAGTTGCTTCATATTATATTATATACCTAAATAATTCAAAAATTATTTATATATATTTATATAACATATTTATATGAAAAGAAATCTATCTAAATGCCTTTTATTAATAAATTGATTTTTCACAAATACATTTTTCATTTTTAATAGGGATCACGGCAAATTTTATAAAACAAAACAAAAAAAAAAAATTTAATCGATTTTAATTGTAGATGAAAAATTAACAATCATCTAAAATAAAATATTAGGCATAATTCAAATTTGATTTTTTTTTTCTGATAAAGCAATGTTATTTTTGTAATAGATCTTTAGAGGGAAAAAAATACATATGATCCTCTTGTTTTTAACATGACCTCAATCTAGAGTAGGGTATCGACATACTCTGAAAAAATTGATCTTGAAGAAAAATATATTTATACCGCAGTTATAAAAGAAGCACATTTATAATTAAAGGAAATTTTTATATAATTAAGAAACGCAGTAGAAATTCCTAATATAGTAGACAGTGAAAAATCACAATTGAAGTTTCTTTGTTTAATCAGAATCAAAGAAACTTCGAAAGATCAGTGGATTATTTAAGAAAATATACGAATTAATGAAACTTATAAGAAAAGGACTAAAAAAATAAATAAAAATATGGAACTAATAGGAAAAAAATTGTTTAAAGCTATACTAATAGAAGTATAAGTTTAAACAAGTTTTCATTACTATAAAATAGTGATGAAAACTTGATTTATTATTGATATAATCAGTTATGTATTGATATATAAAACATCAAGATTTGAGGATATTAAAACGTATATAGAACAGGATCATCGTTATAAAAATTGCTTAAGGGTAGATTTCGATGATCTAATTTAGTAGAAGTTATAAAATAATATTAAGTAAAATAAAATCATAATAATTCAAGTTTATTGAAGTTATTCTTGCTGAATTTGAAAAATTTCTTAAAAGTTCTTTAATATCGATACAATACAATATTTATTACATATTTTATATAATAAAAATCTATATTTGAAACAATTGGGATGAAAAAATTATCCGAAGAGTGCTTCCCTCAAAAATAGGTCAGCAATGTTCTTGATATAAAGGAATTTTTTTGAATGAAAATGATTAAAATTTTTCGAAAATGAAATTTTATTACCTAATATTAAATAAGGATTTTTTTAAGAAAGTAGAAAAAATAAGATTATCATATAGGAGAGCTTTTGAAATATATGTCGATTATATGATAAAGGTTTTTGGCGGAAGTTAAGCAAGTAACTTTCACCCTATTTAACAAAATACTATATTAAATTTATTTATAGATTTATAGAATTTTTTTTTTTTTTTTTTGGATCGTTTTCAGTTTTTCCTATATAAAATATATTTGAAATTAATAAAAGCGATTTTATTGCTGTTATATAGTAATAATGAATCGCCCTAATTATGAATTAATGAATAATTGATCATCCTTTAATAATGAATTAAAGGACGATTAATTATTCATTAGACTATATTCATTTAAAGGGAAAAAACAATATTAATTTAAGAAAAATATAATAATTTTTTTACTAATATTGTATACTTTATATATTTTTACCAATACTTATAAAAAAAATATAGATCTATAATAAAAAATATATATTTTTGAATCATTAGATCAAAGAGATTAAATAAGAGATTATTGATTATAGATCTTATAAGGAAGTAAAAATTAAAAAATAATATTAAGAATATTCATGAGTAATCAGAATTTTGTAATTTATAGTATCATTAGAAAAAAGTTAAATTTACATAATATTATAAAAAAGTTCACATAGTATATGAAAGAAACTAAAAACGGAGAACTAATAATTTAAAATGTGCTATCTGAATAATTCCCAAGCTTCATAAATAGCTGAAAATTGAGATTTTCTAAAAATTGCGCAAGCTGAAACCATCGACCTGTAAACATTTATCATAATAAGAAATCTGATCTGCAAATCTATTTGAGTTTAATAGCCTTAATTTAAAAAAATATAAAATAATGTTAGTATAATTTTTTAGTAGAAATTTTTACTTCAGAATACAAAATCTGAGTTTGATTTGATATCTTTAATGAATTATAATAAGAATCAGATTTTCTACTGAATTATTTATCCAGATTTCGATATCATTATTGACCATCAATCAAAATTTGAGTTCAAGCAGATCTTTTTTTTCGAAAGTTGACACGCTTTAGTATCAAAATTGATGATTAACGAACAAAACAGGAGTGAAGTGCTTATTAATATTATAACAATGCTTTCATCACGAGATGAAATGAATCTTTGGATCTTGTTGACGCGGATAAAATTTGATCTTAGTAGAGTGTTTCTTATGAAATATTATCGATCTGCAATTAACAGATAAATAGAAATGTTTTTGTGCTAATCCAAAGTACAAATGATCACAATACTGTATCAGAAATCTATTTTTAACCCGCTCTGACTAATCGAACCTTCATTAAAAAGTTTTTGACTATATAAGCTGATAACACTCGTAAACGTTCTTATATTATTTTAAAATAATTGTTAAATGGAAAAGTTATTTTAATAAATATTATTTATTAATAAATTGCATTCAAGTAAATTTTATTCTACTTTATAGAACTTAAAATTCCAAAAATCGAACTCAATATACTCATGGATAGTATATAAGCAATTTTGTTTCAGAAGAGCAACTATTACATCTGGAAAAAATTATGGAAATTTTGAATTTAAATTTCGGTTTTGTAAACTATCTAAAAGGGATTTTTGTTCATGGTACTGAAAACAAAAATTTCCTGGTTATTATACTGTATTTGTTATTTCGAAACGCAATTGCTTATAATGGACATGAGCATATTGAGTTCGACTGAATTCAGAATGTTGAAAATAACTGAATTGTTAAATACCGAATTATAGAATGATGTAGCAGTAGAATTAGAGTTTTATATTGTTTGATTAGAGTAATTTTTCCTTTAATTCCAACAGAATATAGAAACTTGACTGTTCAGCTCATCTAATCAGAGTTTCATTCGTTCTTTTTAAATCTAACAAGTAAGTTAGAATATTTAATAAGTTCATAGCATCACTGATCTGAAGACCTACATTTTTTTTCAGAAACACTTCATTTAATAGATTTTTCAATCAAATTCAAACTCATTAGTAATATCATTGAAGGAAAATTAATTCTATTTAATGATCTCATATAAAGATCTAAATTGATAAGAAGGGATAAAGATGTCATTCGCCCTTGTTATAATGAGTTCTCGTTACAGTAAGAATGATAAATCATGTTTAAATACTGTAAAATAAATATGATATGCAGAGAAATTCCAGTTATGAACTTATAAATTCTTTCCGTTAAAAAATTTTGAATCACTGTTTGTTATTAGAAATTCAAATGCAGTATTGCATTAGCAAATATTTCCTGCTTTAAAATAGTCATTAATTTTAAGATGTAGCTCATGCCTAATGTTTTCTGACCTTCAGCTCATTCAATGAAATTATAATTACAAATATGTGTCAACAAACATGTTTATAGAAGATGAAAAATGTTTGATAAGATTCCGAAATGCATTCGTGATTATCAAGAATAATAAAAGGAAAAGATTATATTAAATATAAAATTAAAAATAAAATAAAATATGTTCAAATTTAGAAGGAATAAGTAATAATTGAATGCGTTTTCTCTTAAAAAGTTAAATATATAAAATTCTCTAAAAAAACTGACAATAAAATCATAAAAGTCGAAATTTAGAAAAAAATAAATGAAAATAAATTTAATGAAGCATATCAGAAAGCTAATCAAAATTTATCTAGATTTTTCATCACGGAATTTTGCATAAATATTAGTTTTGTTTCAATAAACCATAATATTTAATATTTTAAAATTATATCTGATAGGAAAATCATGCATGTAGATCGAAGAATTACTAGAATTATATTTTATTTTTAGATCAATATATAATATTGAACAACTTTATAGAATATACAGAATCTTCTGACAAAAACTTGCACTCTATCCTACTGGGATTTGTCAATCACGTTTTCTGCATTACACCTGTACATTGATTGATTAAAAGAGGTTATTGAGATTAATATGCATGTAAATGTGGAAATCTCTTAAATTACTCAGAAAATACATAAAGTAACTAAAATATCTCGACGAATTAAAACTGAATATTATTATTAATTAAAATAAATTGTAGAAGTTAGTAAAAGTTTATATATCCATAAAGCATCTCATTTCTAGTCATTAGGCAGATGTAAATAATTTAATGCGAATAAAAGGATAAATGATTATTTTGCAGGAAAAAAATCATTTAATATTTGCAACTATTAAACATTTCTTTAATTTCGATTCGGTTAAAAATGCCATCTCTCGCTTGTAATTACCATTTTTAAGATAAGACAATCCAATATTCATAAGTTATAATTTATAGTTTCTCTCGCTGTGTACATTGACAATAACAAATTAAACCAAACTTGATTTAGTCGTCCTCCAGGCAGCTATTAATCTACATGAATTATAAATAAAAAGAATTGAAACATTGGCATAAATAAACATATTTGACTATTTATACCCTTTATCATTATATTAAATTACTTCATGTTTTATTCATTGTTCAGCTTTTTATACGCAGTTTATAAAATAATTAATAACTACTCAGAAAATATAAAAATAAATTAATTTAAGCAAAGAATTATCTAAATACGTAAAAAGTAAAAAATAAAAGAGATATTAAAACGTAGAAAAAATAATTACAATGTTTAAGTAACAAATTTAAATTAAATAACATTTTAACTCATTGAGAAATTTAAATAGAATTTTCTGAATTGTTGTCAAGTATGTCTTTATTTTTAGAAGTTTTATATAAAATATAACTTAAACTGATGCCAATTAAAAAAAAAAAAAAAAATTAATCATTTTTGAATATTGATGCCAAGCAGACAACTGGATTCTATTTTTAACAGTTGCAATTTATTTAAATATATAAAAATAATAATAATAAATTATTTTCGCATTAGTATAATTAAATTTACATTTATAAGTAACTTGTTTTTATGCATAAAAGGCTTTCTTGCCAGTTACTTTATAAATTAATCATGATAAACGATGAAATGTTACACAGTTGAATATATACAAAAAATTCTTGTAATGTAAAAAAAAGAAACATAATCAGTAAAATAATAACATTTAGAAACTTAAGATTGAATTATCTCCGTCAATAAATAAAACTCATTGTTGAAAAACATTGTTTAAATTTCATTTGTGCAAACAGGAAGTAGCATTTTTCCAATTGTCCTCGCATCGAAAGCCAAGAAATGATTGTAATGCGCTAATGTATAAAAGAAAATGGGGAAAACAAAAACTGTTAAACTGAAATAGAAAGATTCTGAGAATAAAACTGGGAGATTTATAAAAATAACTTTATATCTAAATTGATAACTGTTCTGGAATATCTGTCATCTTTACTGAGTGCTTTCAACGTTACACATCACATCAGATAAAGACTTCATCCTGATATAAGTGTATTCAGTTAAACAAGCACACAAAAAAAGTGACATCAACTTCTATATAAATAGATCAGAGGAACATGGTTCTAAATGCAGACAATATCCAAAGATATCCATACAAATTTATTTAAAACTTTTCACTTTGTATCATGTTCTAATTAAATTTTTCTTTTTATTCGAAAAAATTAATGTTATTAAAATAAACATTTTTATTATGATCAAAAAGTAAAGAAAAATTGATACAATATTTAATAATTTAATTATAATGCACGTGAAATTTATAAAAAATGTTTCGATAAAAAATTATGTTAGCACTTTTTTTTTTTCTAACTTTATAGGTGATGTAAATACATTTATATTGAAATTATTCTCAAGTAAGTAAACGATATTTAAAAATAAATAAATAAACTTTACTTCAATTTTAATATAAAATGAAAGCTTTCGTATTATAAATTTTAAGTTTCTAATGTAAAATAATTTCTAGAAATTCCGGCATTTGTTATGCTGCATTTCATTTTAAACTATAGACGATAAATTGATTTAATTTATAAACGAAAATCAAAGAGCTCTTTTATTTATTTATTTACTTTATTCATTCCTAAGAAATCTTTTTTTCGGTTTGAAGTTTTGATATACAAAAGTTGTTATGAGTAAAAACTCAATAGATCAAAGTTCATGAGTCCTAAACAGGTTTACTATTTCGTACAAGGTCAGTTCAAAGAAGAGAGTTGAATGTGGGTGGGGCATCTTTGCTTGGATATTGGCCAATTTTCAAAACTATCAAGGATACCGCCCTTCATTAATAAAAAGTTATATGGATCATATATAGATTTCGATTATTATCTGTACTAATACATTTACATAAATGTATCTTATTTAAAATTCTTGTTTAAAAAAAAAAAAAAAAATACATCAATTATTCGAATTTAAATGCTAATTTTATGAATATTATAATGGTTTTATGAAATGCGACTGTTTATAGGAGATCTTTTATTATAATAATTATTTAAATTTTGTATTTTAATTTTTAAAAAGAATAATAGGCTATTATTGCGAACTTGCAGCAAAGTTGCTTTCTTGTGAAGATGTTTTATAATAAAAAAAATAAATAGTCTATTCAAGTAACTGTACTTTGTAGAAAGAGAACATGATCCTTTCTCTCTCTTTTAATTCAGATAGTTTTATATTTCTAGAGTTTTCCTAGAAGCTTAAATCTTTTCCAATCCACAAAAGAACTAAAGCATCAAGTGATTTCAAAACCTTTTATATATTTGATACTCCAGTCTTCATTTATTGAATAAAGAAAAAAAAAAAAGAAAAAAAAACGAAAATATTAATTTTCAAACTTGAAATCACCGAACTGTAAATTAAAAACGCAAAAGCACGTTTCTAAAAATTTCAATAAAATTATATAATAGATTAACTACTAAACTATGTTAATAAACTGTAGGAAAATGAAGTTTTTATGTGCATTGAATATTTGATTATACTACAATTAGTTATTTTGCAGAATACTAATAAAGGTGCATGTAACTTTCAACATTGAGAGTTAAAGAATTCAAATCAAGCTTTGAAATATTAAAACTTTGAAAAAACTAAAGAATTTATATTGAAGATGATAAGAGATTTTTGAAAGATTCAACTTTTAAATCTCTTTTGAAAATTCTATATATTTTAGAAACTTTAAATGGATAATGGTTTTTGAAATCCTGTCTAACATACTTTGCGTTACTGTTCTATTTTATTATTTTGAGTTATTTTTAACTTTTGAGGCTGCTACACAGTATATTAAATGATATGATAAAAGTCTTATGAGTTAATAGTCAATTTTCAAGCTTCATAAATAAAAATACATAATAAATCCATAAAGAAATTTGTGACAAATTATTATAACGCATGATATTATTCGAGGAAAAATTTTATGATTATTTATTTTCATGCAGTGAGTTGACCTTTAGAAGGAAATTTTAAATATTAACTACAATTTGAACGATAAAAAAAAAGAGTTAATATGAACAGAGGCATATCAAGAGGATAAATATATTTCCTTTTATACGTGGGTGAAAGAACTTCAATTATAATGATGGCTGGAGATTATAAATCTAATTAATCATCGATATTATCTCTATCTAGGAAGCTCTTCTCACTTTATAAGTTATAATTATAGTTTGAAATTGCTTAAGTATGATGCAACTATAAAATATGGTAATTGTTAAAGCAAGAGAAATGTTTATTTTCTAACCATAGTTGACAGATTCATTTCAAACGAGATTGGCCAGAGACTAATGAAGTATATCCATGTCAAAGTTTATGTTAGATATTACTCATGCACTATTAAAATAAAACTGAAATTCTAGGCGGAGGTTAGTACTTTATCTAACAACGTGAATGGTTTAGAAATTTTTGGGCGGAGATTTTTATAGTGAATAGGTTTTATTCGAATAAAAGATTTTTTTGTTTTTTTTAGTGTAGTTGAATGATTCTCCTAGAAAATTTTTTGCTTATCAACGCTTATAAATTAAACGAAAATTTACTGATTTTAAAAGAAAATATCTTCATCAGAATATGATTTTTGATGCAGATCACGACATTAATTTTATCAAAATTCGAGATAAGTTGACAAAATAACTACATCATAAAAATTTTTTTGTGCAGAGCTGTATGAAAACATGCTGAAATCTGTTTTTTTATTTATATTTTTTGCTAAAGTTAGCGAATTTTAAAAATACAGTCGAGTTTGCAGATTTTATAAGGAATTGTATGATTGGAATAGGAGACAATATTTTAAAAAATAATCAACAAATGCCAAAAAGTTCTCAATAAGTTGATTTAATCCCAATATCATTTACATATGAAAAAATCTTTTCCTAAATAAGCAGATGTTAGAAGTAATCAGCTTCTCAATTTAATCAACTCCTCTTTTTCAGTTTTTTTCTCTCTATTAAAACAAAGAATAGGGCATATGGGATTACTAAATTGACTAACATCAAAAATAAATGAGATTCTCTAATTTTCGCTCTACTTTTTCATTTTTTTTTTTTTTTTTTTTTTTTGCAATTTTTTTGATACGATCGATGAATATTCTAACAAAAGCTAACAATCTGCTTTAAACTGAGTAAGATGTCGTTAAAAGATAATTACATATTATTTTCTGCTAAATGAGATATCAGATAATTTTGATGATAAGATCCTATTAATTTTATTGAATTTTGTTAAAAATCATAGTCGCTAGTTTAAAAAAATTATTATAGGTTCAAAGATTAATCTTTGCAAATTTATAAAAAACGATTTAAAAATGCTGCTAAGATGTTAACAATGTATATGTATATACAATATACTGTATGCATTATAACAAAGTTATCACTGATAAAAGTTTTTACTGTATTAAATTGTTCAAGCATTTCTGTTAGCGTAAAACTTTGCGTAATTATGCAGAAATTGAGTGTGACAATTTGATTATTTAATCAGCAACTTTCATTTTTCATAATTGACTAGTAATTCCTTCATAGTCACATGTGTTTCTGTATTGTTAATATATTATTGAATGGAACAAAAAAACATATTTAATAAGTTCCGAGATGAAACAATAGAACAATAATGAAAATATTTATGGGAAAGTTGTATTTTCAATTTTTTTGGTAAACTTGTAATGGAATGACGCCCAAGGACATTGTATGCTGCCAATAATCACGAAAAGACGACGAACCTCTTCTGAAGGTCAACTGAAGGAGTATGTGTCGTAATCACTCTTTTTTTGATCCCCATTGATCATCCAACATAGTTTGGACATGTGGACATAAACCGAAAAAAACTGAATAAACAATTAAATAATGTAACTTACTTACTTTTCACCAGATCGATACACTCTAATATGCATCTTAATGAGCATAAATATGCTCCAATGACTCTCAATATACCTCAATGATCGGATGATCGACACTGCAGATTATTACTTTATTATTTTTTTCTGATAAAGTTGTTGGAAAAAAGACAAGAAAAAATTACTCTAAAAAAAACAGAAGATATCTCTAGGTATCTTAAAGAAGTTAAATTTTTGAGAAGTTTCATAAAGCCAGACTATTTGTATCAAATGAGGAATGAGGTTAATGGAATGGCAGGACAAATGACTGTAATTTTAGTAATTACGGTTGTGACAGAACTATTTTCTCTATCTATTTCACTCTATTACTAGAAATTTTGTTTACTGTGTAGTAGATATTATAAAAGACAAAGTCAGGATACAACTCTCTTGGCTGAGCGCAGATGGCCAACTCACCCACATTTATTTTTAAGAATACTGTTTTTCGGTGTCCCCCTTTTGAGAGACATCTGGAAACCATTCCGTTGGTGCAGGGAATGACACACCCGACAATTTCTAGGGCCCGGGATGGTAAACTTCGAACAGTTCGGCCATCCTGGTTAAATTGACGTCCTCGTCAACAATTACATGATAACGATACAAAATATAGATAAGAATTACACTTTGATCCCGAAAATTTTGGATTTACATAAAATATAAAGAATTAAACACGTAATCCGACATATTTACGTTACAGGAAAAAGCGGCCTAAAGTTTTACGAATCTTGTGCGTCGTTGGTTGGCTTTCTCGAGACAAATTTCAGCCGCTCTCCCGACAAAATACTTTTATATGGGCGGCAACTCTGTTGCTCTCCCGGAATGTCTTCAACGAGGTATCTGTCGTGATCCAATACCCTGCTTATGCGGTACGGTCCTTTGTATTTAACTTCTAGCTTTCGGCTAGTGCCGGTAGCTGGTATATGTGCTCTAACTAGTACTAAGTCTCCTGATCTAAAATTAACAATCCTAGACTTGTCTCTGTTGAGATCTTCCAATTGCTTTAATCTATTCTCTTCTAATAATTTAGATACGTGACTATCTTTTGGCCTATCGCCAGCATCGTGATTTAAATTATTAATCTCTACCGTTAGAGGATTGTCATGCAAACCCAATCCTCGATGTTTAAAAACTAGCTCAAAGGGAGTACATTTTGTAACTCGGTGGGTACTATTATTAATGCTCCATTGGATATCAAACAATTTCTCGTCCCACAACCTATCCTCTGCTTGGCAATCTAAGCTGGTCGACAAACACGAAAGTATCGTCCTGTTCAACCTCTCGACTTGTCCGTTACCTCGTGGCGTTCCTGCTGCCACCTTCACATGCATAATGTTGAAATTCCGACAAAATTCTGTAAATATACGAGCGGTGAAAGCCGTTCCTCGATCAGTAATTACTCTTAGAGGTTTCCCGTAATGAGAAATAAACTCCTGCAGAAACTGTAACGCGTCAAAGGCACTCGTATCTCTCACTGCTTTAATTACAGTATATTTAGAAAACCCGTCGATTAATCCTATAATGAACCTATTGTGTCGGTCTGTTTTTATAAAAGGTCCTAAATGGTCTATGTGCACTGTGTGGAAGCATTTATCGCCCTTCTCCAAGGGGTGAAAACGACCTGATGACTTTATATGTGGGGACTTGTGATACAGACAACTGATACATCTATTCACATAATTAGTGACAAAATCGCGTAAATTTGGGAAATAGTAACATTCTTTCACTTTTTCTAAGGTCTTATCGATGCCTAAGTGATTCAAAGCTCTGTGTGTCTCACTCACTACATCGTATCGTAGATCTTTCGGTACATAGAGGCGGTGTCGCCCTTTATTAAATCTATATATTCGACCACTATGTACGACAAATTTGCTATGCAACGCATGGTTTCTATCCGCTAGTGACTGGGATATATTCAGGATATCAGGATCGGTACGCTGTAGTGCAGCTATCCAATCAGTGGTAACATGTATGTGATACACGGGTAGACCCTCCACAGTGGTTTCCGTGCCATCTTCCACCGGAAATCGACTCAGCGTATCTGCTACGACATTTGACGACCCTGTGTGGTATTCGATACTGTATTGATATTCAGACAATTTTACAAACCACCTCCCTATTCTAGGATTAAGATCTCGTTTACCCTCCAACAATTTTAGACTGTTACAGTCGGTCCTAATCACGAACGAGATTCCGATCAAATAAACCCTAAATCTCTCCACAGAAGCTACTATCGCTAACGCTTCTAGTTCGTATGAATGGTAACGAGACTCTTCGGGTGACGTTTTTCGACTATAATAACCGATCGGGTGTAGACGCTTGTCTTTTTGTTCCTGGTATAGAACGCCTCCTAATCCCATTTTGCTAGCATCCGTGTGCAACTCGGTCCTAGCATCGGGATTATATACGCATAGTATTGGTTCTTTACTCAATTTAATTTTTATGTGTTCGAAAGCATTATGCTGTTCCTCGCCCCAACTAAAATCATTGCCCTTCTTTAATAAATCTGTTAGTGGGCGGATTATTGTCGCAAAGTCTTTAACAAATCTACGGAAATAACTTGCCAAACCCACGAAGCTTCGGACTGACCTAACATCGGTCGGTCTAGGGAAATTAACAACGCTATTTAACTTTACTTTACTAGGGGAGATACCCCTTTCACTGATCTCGAAACCTAAATAGTCTATTTTGGTTAAAAAGAATTGGCATTTGTCTATTCTTAAAGTTAGGTTCGCGTCACGAATGACCATCAAAATTTCTCTTAAATTCCTCATACCCTCTTCTATCGATTCTGACGGGATAATTATATCGTCTAAATACGCCATCGCTATTGTGTACCGCAAATTCCTTAAAATTAAATTGATAAGTCGTTGAAAAACCGAGGGGGCATTACAAAGACCAAAACTCATACGTTTAAATTGATACGAACCGTCCGGCGTCACGAACGCGGTCTTACCCCTGGAATTCCTCTCCATCGGCACTTGATAGTATCCACTTCGTAAGTCCAAACTTGTAAAATATCTTTTGCCATAAAGCATATCAATTTGATCGTCGATCCGAGGTAGAGGAAAATGGTCCTTAACTGTTAGTCTGTTTAAGGCCCTGTAGTCTATACACAGTCTAACATCACCGGTCTTCTTTCTTACCAAAAGAGAAGGACTTGCATAAGGTGAGTCTGAATCTTCTATGATGTCGGCGTCCTTAAGTTCATTGACGATATCACGCAGTTGTTTCCTTTCGTGGATGGACAGGCGATATGGCTTGTAGTACACGGGGTTGTCACTTTTTAATTCGATCTTCATTTCCAACTTGTTAGTGATACCAACCTGGCGCATATTGCGTGCTACTACATCCTTGTACTCGTTTAGTAATTCCATTAAGTCGTGCAACTCATCTCCTTTCAGTTCAGTTTTGATTTCTTCTGGAATAATCTCTTGTTTGTTAACCTCTCTAACATGCTCTACAGTCCCACTCTCGTGCGGAGCTTCCTCGCAAACTTCACCTCGTGCGATGACTTTTCCTTGTTTTATCTCCAAATCTTTATTTGACAAGTTTGCAATGTTTAGGATCGATTGTCCGTTATGGTCGGTCTGCACTATACATCTAGGAATTGCCTGTCCATTTTCTCTAATTCCGCCTTCGACACAAAGTTCTTGGTTGTCAAAGTCTGTGTCGACTTTGATGTGTCCGACATAATTGCTAGGGATTATGGTAGTCTCTATGGCTTTTAGTACCGTCTTTGTTGGTTGGTTTTCCACATGTTCGCCTTGTGCATGTTGGATAGTCAGCTTATCAGGGGTGCTAATGATGACGACATGATTTTGTTCGGTGAAGGGATGTCCCACAATCAACGGAACTTCTTGCGAGTCCTCGGGTACGACATGCACTTTTACCTTCGCAGAGACCCCGTCAATGCATAAAGTAGCCGTGAATAGACCCAACGGCTTGACTATTCCTTTTCCGTATCCGACCAATGACTCTGAGTCACATTCCAAATACGAAAATCCTAGATCATCCGCCTTATCCCCGCGGATTGTGACGCAGCTACTTCCTAAATCCACGTAACACTCTATAAGTTTTCTATTGATGTACGCATTTTTAAAATATTTTAAATGGGAATCATTAACCTTTGCTTCGATGTTCATTACCATACGATTTACGTTGGGAGATCTACTGCTGGTACTACTGACTTCATTTTGAGTTAGTGGCTTGGTAGTATTTTTTGAAGGGCAGTCTCTCGCGTAATGTCCAATTTGGCTGCACTTAAAACACTTAATCAATCTCTTCGTAGTTCGACTTGCTGTGTTCTCGTCAAGCTTCTCGGAAGCTCTTCCTTGATTTCCACCTAAGCGTCTGGAGAATGATGACTGATGTGTAATATGCCTAGCACCTGATTTTAGGTCCTGAAGGAGTTGATTAGTGGTGGAATATCTGGATAGTGGTCCCAAATAATCACAAAATCTGGTATTGTTTAGTCCGTTGACAATCCACTGAATAGTCTCCTCTATGCTCATTTTACATTTGTTGCACCTTGCTAGCTTCTCGAAATAATATTCGGTTATACTTTGATTGTGCTTCCACCTGTAGTTCTGTGCCTCCATTCTTAAGTTTATAATATTCTCGTTGCATCCGAAGGTTCCTTTAAGTAATGTTTTCCAATCTGTCCATGTGCGATCTGGATTTGGTTCTAAACTGTCTCGCCACGTTTTCGCAACACCCACCAGTTTACTTAATCCGAAGTGTTTTATAGCCACCTCGTCCCAGTCATATAATTCTGCTTGCTCCTCAATCTTATCGAGCCAGGCCTCGATTGTGATAGTCTCAGTAACCGGGTCAAATTCTGGTAAAATTTGATGAACATTTTGAAAATACCTGGGTGTAGGAGACTGGGCCATCCCGCTGCCTTGAGCTTCGTTTCCTATTCCTTCTGAATGACTCGTAGACATCCTCTTTGTTCGCTAGTGTTGTCGATACCTCCAAACGTCTCAGGTCTGATAACGCAGAATCTCACTACGAATCCACAAACCAAACGCAGGAACTTTTACGCAACCAGAAACCTAGCAACCGCGATGCTACTCTTTTGTCCAGCAGGCTTTCGGATATAATCCCACTTCTGATAAAAACTGTAGTAGGTATTATACAAGACAAAGTCAGGATACAACCCTCTTGGCTGAGCGCAGATGGCCAACTCACCCACATTTATTTTTGAAGAATACTGTTTTTCGGTGTCCCCCTTTTGAGAGACATCTGGAAACCATTCCGTTGGTGCAGGGAATGACACACCCGACAATTTCTAGGGCCCGGGATGGTAAACTTCGAACATATTATATGGATATTTATTGAACTCATCAATATGTGTTAATTATTCACAAAATTATCATCAAGATCTGTGATTCAAGCTAATGATTCCCTTAAAAGAATCAAAGCTAAGTCCAGTAGCTTTTTATAAATTTTGATTGAATTAATTAATTGATGACTTGATAAAGGAATTTCAAAAATATTCATTATAATGGTCTTTCGAGTTTTATTCAATTATAAAAATATATTTCAAATTCCTTTAACAAAGTCATTAATTTATTTATTTAATTACGATAGGATGGAATTGGTAGAAAAAAATAAATATATACATTTAATTTAAAATTAATATTAAAGACTGACACTAAATACTTATCTAATTATTACTTTTAAAAGTAAGATATATCGCTATATAATAAGCATTTAGTATATCGGATATTTATTGTACGATTTCAGCTAGAACAAAATTTGTAAATTTATTTAATACTAAGTACACTTACCTTTATATACTTTAGTAATGAAAATAAGTTGACTTATCAATAGCAATAAATTCAGCAAAGAGAATACAAAACAAACACTAAGGAACTTTGTGTTTGGAAACTTAATGGCGGTTCAGACCTACGTGATTTCTTTAACCAATAGAAATTGATACAAGCAATGGCCACACTGTGTTTATAGAGTCACTGTAGTTCAGAAGATATTGGCCTGCCATCTGTTGACATATTGTAGAACTAGAATAACCTTTGCATGATTTGCACAATCTTCTCTGCAAGCAATATGCAAGATAATTGGATCACTCTGTATAATAATCTCAATAGGAATTCTAAACGTGTAATGTCTTATTGTCTCTTATTCAACATATTTTTAGCGTAGATCTCATTTTCTATATTTTCTCATTTCCTTACAAATTTTCCTAACGTAACGAAAAATGATGTCTATGTCAAATATGGACAAATTTAATAACAACTTTTTAAATCAAATTTCAGTTTTTATATTATGTATAAATTATTTTGTAGATTGTTTTTCTTTCAGAAGTTTTTTTGTAAATCATTATATCTATCAAAAGATTTTCTTTTATGGATGTTGTTACGAACTGTTTTTTAATTGTAATAAAATTTCCTAGAGGATAGAGTTGTAACGTATAGTATAAATTTTATTCGTTTAAAGAAGCGCTTCCTTGAAATTTTTAACTAATACTATATATCAGTGTTTCTCAACCGGTGGTACGCGGATCATTGATGGTCCGCAGAAAAATTTTAGTGGTCCGTGAATTTCTTTATATTTATTACATAGTTTTATAACCTTTAAATGCATTATTAATCACTTTTTATTGGCAATAATAATGTACAACTGAGAAAACCGTGCACTTGCTTATCGTACAAAGTCGATGACAATGCATAAATCTGAAAGAAAATTAGACATGGGGTTTCTCCAGAAACTATTGCTTGGGATGACTTTTGAAAACTTTTCTCTCCTCTCCCTCTACTGGAGCATTTTGTGCACGATCTTTACTGAAAAATATACAATCGTTTTATAATACTATCTGAACTTTTTAGGTACTTAGTCCGCGAATTACTAAAAAAAACTGCACTTTCTTCGATTTGGTATGCAACTTTTTGTATGATCCGTAATACAAGTTTAAAATTTTTATTGGTCCACAGTGTCAGTTTTGTTGAGAAACCCGCTATATATTGATTATCTTATGGACATCTAACCGTATAAATTTAGAATAATTTCTATGATAAATACAATCTTTTAATAAAATAGAATGCACATTTTAATGATCTGTCATAAATACTAGCATTAAAATATTTTAGAGAATATAAATATTGTATATGAATGAATTTGTCCACATTTTTCATTTAGCTGCTAACTTTATATATTTATACAAATTTTTCGACCGGAGCAGGACACTCGAAGTTAAAATTTTTAAAGTAGCTTTCTGGAATCTTAATTGTTTACGCCGCTTGCTAGATCCTTTAACTGCGGAAAATTCCAAAAATACACAAATTTATTCAAATATCTAAGCATCTATTTATCATAAATTTTTTTATCAGTAGACAGAATGTTTAAAGATCATTTATAAAAAAAATATTACTGTCAAGTTTTTGGAAGAACAACGATTAGCCTATGACGACGGAAGAGCTACAGTAAGTTTTGTTTTCTTGGTTTGGCTTGTTTTTTAATTATCAGAGAGAGTAATTCAAGTTTATGACAAGGAAAATCAATTCATCACCTAGAAAGAGAAATTATTTACAATGTTCATCAATATTTTTAAAAATGAGAAAGTTCTTATATAATTATAATATTTTTTATAATAATGATAATATATTAAATAATAATTGCTTTAATTACATTATAGTCATTTAAAAAGTATAGTCTAATCAAAATAGAATGACTGATTAATGCGAAAATATCACATGATGGGAGAAGCTGTATTATAAGAATTAAGTTAAAATGAAGACTTTAACGAATTTTTGATTTCCCTCTTTAGTTAACTTTATTATATTTCTGAACAAATTAAAATTTTCTTCTAAACAGTTTCCATGATGGCTCTGAATTCTACGAATTATTCTCGTTTCAATAGAAAATTTACACCTATTAATTCTATTGAATGAGTAAATTTTATGTCGCTACGAGCTACATAGGAGGATCTCAAATATTTGAGAACCATGATCAGTTTCTTTTTGTGTAAATGAGAGTCGCATCAATTTTTCAGATAACCTTAACAATGGTTTCAAAAATTGTTTATTATATATTTATTTCGTGTAAATGCATATTACTTTTTACAATAAACGAATAAATTAAAAATATATTACTTTTTAAAATTAACTAGATATTTGCTCCATATTAGCTATTGACTTTCATAGTATAGAGTCATATTACAGGTATCAAAGAGCCGCAATTTGCACACCGTGAGTATATACTAACCGATCGATCATTCTATTTTGTTCGGACTTTCTGTTAATTACTAATGAACATCGTTAAAATAGGAAGAAGTAATCGATATTTCCGTCTTCTTTATTATGACATCACGTGTGACGATTTTTCAGGGGAATACTTTAAGTATACAGACTATAAGTTCTTT
Organism: Androctonus mauritanicus; assembly: GCA_011317285.2. Lineage (NCBI taxonomy): Eukaryota > Metazoa > Arthropoda > Arachnida > Scorpiones > Buthidae > Androctonus > Androctonus mauritanicus. The sequence continues at coordinate 1,638 of WUQG02292047.1, read as the reverse complement.
ATTATTTTGCTATGAAGCAATTTTGAAGTTGTAAATGACGACTTTCGCATTATCAGTAAACTTTTAATATCTTCTCTTAAAAAATATATTAAAAAGTTAAATAAGACAATATCTTTTATTGTTTGATAAACTTATTGCTTGAGAAATGTCAAATTTTTATTTATTTATTAAAATTTCAATATTATAGTCGATGCCTCAGAAATGATTATTAATTCTTCTAAACGAAAGAAAATTTTCGATAATGTATAATAGAAATATTCCAATAAAAATATTAATATTGTGAAGATTTCATTTGTGTTGTTTTATACCTAAATACATTTCTATTTGTTACTATTACCTGAATACATAATTGTTTCATTTGAATTAAATGTATCAATTCGGAAAGAAGAAAATTTTTGAATATTTTTCTATAATTTTTAAAAGAATATTTCAGTACAAATGAAATATTTTCGATTCCTATTATAATCGCACAGATCGAAAAATTATTAATGATGATGGCGAATTTCACTTTTAATTTCGATATTTGAATGAATTTTCTTCTAATTTATAAATATTCTTTCGAAAAACAGCTAGAGATAATTTGGTCAGATAGTAAATGCTAAAAATAAATTTTAATATAGTATTTAACAATTTACGCTAAAATCAAATAGAGAAACAAAAATAAAAATTGATTTTAAATAAACTTTCTCGTGACAACCATAAGGTAAAAAAAGTTATTGACATTTATCGTATTAGTCTTATGATACAGATTTTATAGAATTTCGCATCCGAACTTTTAATTTGAAGTTATGAGAATCTTATAAGGGAATCTACTTTAATGGGAATCTTATAAGTGATTTATTATATATATGCACCCTATAAAAATTAATTTTGCTATTTAGAATGTGACAGCACTGTATAAAATACGATCGAGAAATATCTATCGTCTTTAAAAATCTTCAAATTGCTCGACCACATTTGATAGAGTAAACATGTTCATGCATTAAAAAATTTTATGCATCATTATGTAAAGTGACCGGATTTTCTGAACTTCAGCCCGGGACGTTCTAAATATTCGGATCGTAGGGGATATAGATTGTGAGGTTGAACAAAAATAAAAAAATAATTGATTTTAGAAAAAATGAAAAATAATTTTTTTGAAAAACAAGAAGATAGTAAATTATTAAACCTTTTGCTAAAAGAAAGCAGGAAGAGATAAAGAAACATAAACAATGTATTTTACCATTACTTTTATTACTTTTTCTTCAGATTGATTCATCCACATTGGTTATATTAGGGCAGGGGTTACCAAACTTTTTCGTACGCGGGCCAAATTTCGGAAGTATTTTAAAAAAGTGTAGGTTTGCGGGCCGCACACTATATCAAAATGGGTAAGACAAATTACTACTACATTTTTATAAAAAAATAAAATAACTACATTTTTATAATACTTTTATTGAATAGGTATCTTTATTAATAATACAAATATGCAATTAATTTTTACCAAGACAATTTTTTTAGTACAGTACAATAATACATTTCTTTGATTTTTAAACATTTTAAACAAAATTACCATTTTCTTACGAATTACGACTTACTCGAGTGGGACTTCGGAAGCTGCTTTTTATCTGATGATCTATTCTTCATACTAGGCTCAAA